>JAMKYM010001006.1:0-228657 GCA_026541065.1 Canavalia ensiformis
CTTTCTTGCCTTCCCGGCCTTCTAGGGAAGTTTTCGTAATTTTTCTTAACATTGTCTGAAAAGTTCCCAAAGTATTCCTATAAAAATTCTAACACTTTTTGGTTTGTTCCTATGTTAGTTATTTTCTATTTTTCTGGGAACGGACTAGCTTCGTGCAGAAAGTAGAGCTTTCTAGGGGCGTTTTGGGCATTTACAGGGTTTTCTAAGGGGTGTTTTCTTTCCTTCTTTATTTTCAAAGTTTTTATCACTAATTTTAGTCATCCATGATGTTTTCTAATCCTTTAGAATGTATTTTACTTATGTTTCACATTGCTGTGGTACATTATTTAGGTTGCCCAGGTGTAGGGACATTTTCGTCATTTGTACCAAACTTTCTAATTTCTCTGTTTTTGGTTCTTAATCCCACTCAGTTTCACTCTAGAGATTGTTTGTAGTTTCAAAATTTTGTTATTTAAATTTGAGGGTGTTACAAGAATCTCCCTATGGATGGATTTAGAAGGCTCTAAATTTTAAAGATGAGTTTGTTAGTCAAACTCTAAAACAAGATTTCAATTAGAAGAGTTTATGTTGTAATCTCTAAATCAAGGACTTGGGAATAAATATGGTTACTAAGGTATCAACCCATATCTCTAAATCACCAAGATTAGTCTCTATCTTCAAGGTCTCCAACTCATAATAAATTTAAGAATCTTAAGAAACCCCTAGAAAATAACACTAACCATGCATATTGTGGGCAACCACATCTCTCTTTCTTAACTCCTAAACTCTCACAAACAATAAGGTATCTCTCTTGGCCAGCCCTTTTCTTCTTTCATGTAGCATATAACCTTTAGTGTCACATGATCAAAACATCAACCTACCTATCTCCACTCTCTCCTTATATTTTATACCATAAGACTTAAAACACTTAAGAATAGTGTTTTATATCATAACACTTAAGAGATAGGTTACTTGCACTTGATCACCACTTATTGTTGATTACTAAAATGAGGCAATTAGCGTAGTTATACATGTCTTAATTATTATTGATCTTTCCAAGTTAAGTTTCTTTTTTTTCTTTAATTCAAATATGGGCATACCTTTAGTTTCTTGTTTGAGCTTGAATACAATGAGTATATTGCTGAATAAGTAAACCATTCATTGTATTCAATCTTGAATTGTCCAAGTTGGACAGTTTAGGACTAAAGTTTTTTATTCAGTAGTTAACAATTTCTTCTTAAATCTTTTAGATTATACTTGATAAAATTTTTTTTAGTTCATTTTGCATTGTCTTTGGGTACATGCTTGATTATGGTAAATGACACCACGGTCAAGTTATGTACTTGGAGACTAATGCGAAATGCTGCCAAAATTTCACCAAGTATGATATTCAAGATTTAAGAAGTTTGTTAATTGATGAATAAAAAACTTTTTTATCGAATGGGATAGGGCCTTACCAATAGTGAGGAAAATAAATTACCAATTATGAGGACAAGGTTAATAGGTATCCTAAATCATGTGTTTACGATTCTTGTATAGTATGGATCGTAGTTAGATAAATGCTAAACAGACGAGTGATCAATATGAGAATGAGATGGAAGAGTTTTTGAATTTTGCGCAATCAAATCTGCCTTAGAGTAATTGACGATTTTACTATCCTTGTGTTAATTGTCTAAATGAGAGATGGTTGAATGTTGATGAAATTAGAGAGCATGTTCTGTATGATGAGTTTTGCAAAAGTTATACAAGATGGGCATGATATGGTGAATTATTAGGCATGCCAAGTGTGTCGAAGACAGTGGAGGTTGATATAGATATGGAAGATCGGGTAGAGGATATGATCCGTGATATGAGGCATGATTCTTTTTAGTGAGCAAATATCTATGGTAAATGTAGTGATTAAGAGAAACCTTTGTATGCGGGATGCACTAATTTTACACAATTATCAGTAATGTTAAGATTATTTAATTTGAAGGTGAGAAATGGATGGAGTGATAAAAGTTTCACAAAATTTCTTAAGTTGTTGGTAGAGATCCTTCCGGAAGGTAATACATTACCAAAGCGTAATTATAAGGCGAAGAAGGTCTTGTATCCGATGGGTATGGAGTATAAGAAAATACATGCCTGCCCAAATGATTGCATACTATACATAAATGAGTTTGAAGGGTTACATGAATGCCGTGTATGTCAAGTTTCACGTTATAAACTGAAGGATGGTGATTCTAGTTGTGAGAAAAGCACAAAGTGGCCTCTAGCCAAAGTGTTGTGATATCTTCCAATAATTCCAAGGTTCAAACCGTTGTTTTGTAATAAATATGATGCAAAGAACCTTAGATGGCATGCAGATGAAATACAAATTGATGGAAAACTTTGTCATCCAGCTAATGGATTGCAATGGAAGACAATTGATTAATTATTTCCAAATTTTGGGAATAAGCCAAGAAACCTAAGGCTTGGACTTGCAACAGATGGAATGAATCCGTATAGTAATTTAAGTAGTAAGCATAGTTTATGGCCTATTCTTTTGGTAATTTACATCCTTTCTTTGGAGATGTGCATGAAATGTAAATACATCATGTTGTCTCTGATGATTTCAGGCCCACAACAGCTTGTAAATGACATAAACGTTTATCTTGCTCCCTTGATTGAAGACTTATGAAATCTATGGAAAGGTGTGTATGTGTTTTATGGGTATGCTAATGAAAATTTCAAGATGTGGTCCACGCTTTTTTGCACTATTAATGACTTTCCAACATACATAAATTTATGCGGATACAGTGTTAAGGGGCACAAAGCATGTCCTATATGTGAATAAGGCACAAGTTACCATCAACTGCATCATGGAAGAAAGGCAGCTTATCTTTGTCATCGAAAATTTCTCAGGAGTAATCACCTGTATTGTAGATTAAGGAAACCTTTTAATGGATTGCCAAAAATTGGGGTTGCTCTAAAGGCCTTAACTGGACAAGAAGTTTATGAACGGGTTAAAAACATCAACATTGTTTTTGGAAATACTCAAAAGAAATCCATTAAGACAAAGATCTGGAATAAAAGATCAATATTTTTTTATCTTCCATATTGGTGCAATCTTGATGTTAGACATTGTATTGATGTGATGTATGTGGAAAAAAATATGTGTGATAGCGTTATTGGAACACTCCTTAATATACAATGCAAGACTAAGGATGGTGTAAATTCTCGATTAGATTTGGTTCAGATGGGTATACGATAGCAATTAGCACCATAGTCTGTAGGGAAGAGGACATATCTTGACATATATTTTCACATGTTTCAACAAACACTTGGTTGACCTATCAGAGAACCTTTAGAGTTTGATCAGGCCACTGGGAATCCTTTGGGGCTAAACAAGACAAAGTTTAAGAGTTATATGGCCCTCCTTAGACAAAGCAAAGCTAGTATTTTGAAGAAGGATTAGGATGATGTAGAGCTATGAGTGAAAGATCAAATTTGGGAAACTATCATGGTATTTAACTTTAAAGCATTAAGTTTCTCCATATATTTATGATTCACTAACTAATTACATCTCTTGTTTTATGTATCTTACATATGATGTGCCAAATACTAGCTTGCTAAAGAGGAAGTGGCTTTCATTTGCAGGTGAACATTGAAGGGGCTTCAAGACACATCTTCGGTAAATATATATGGGTCACTGAAGGATGTGTCTCCTTGTGAATAGTACCAATTCATTGATGATGAGACATGACAGAGATTTGTTGAGACCTAGAAGGATCCTGTATTCGTTGTATGTATCTTTATAAACATTGTGTTTATTTTTAATTTAATGATATAACGTGTATTATGTGTAATTGATTTGATTTCTTATAACAAGAGAAAAGAAAGAAGGCTCAGCAAATTTATGTAAATACCCTTATAGATTATCTCATGGGGGTTATGATTTGCTTGAGGAAAGACTCATGAAGAAGAAGTTAAAAAACATCAACATTCATCTGAAGCAAACCTATCTACACTTCTGTCTCCACCATCTCCATTCACACGCCATGAAAAATGGAAGAGAGCACAACAAAAGCCTTCTGGAGAGTATACATCAGAGCCTTCTCACATTGTTGTTGAGAAGATTGTAATTAATTAGAAAATTTAACATTTTTGATTTAACTTAAAACATGTATATTACTAATAAGAACCATTTTTTATTTTGTAGGATTGTTTGGTTGAACAAAGCTCACATGGAGTCTTTGTTCCAACTGGACGGGTTGATATTCTAAGTATTGCTATTGGCCAACCAGAACATCTAGGTTATGTTCATGCTGCTGGACGACATGTTGGCATTAGAAAGTATTTTGGATTGTCTTCCACACATGCCTCCAAAGAAGGACTGGTGTCAAGAGATGAGTTGGAGGCCATGAGAGAAGATATGAGGCAAGAACTTCGAGAAGAGCCCAGATAGGAACTCATATAAGAGTTCAAACAAGAGCTTAGGCAGGAGCTTGCATCTTTGGGACTTTCCCAAACTTAGACACAAGATCACCATTCCCCTTTTCCTAGATGCGTGAGCATAAAGGGAAGTTGTGCTCCGACCGAGGAACATGTAGCAGGAGGAGAGGATCCTATTGATGCTGCAGACGATTATGAGTTATATGTTGATGATCCATATCATTTGGTAGCCATTGGGAAAGTTCATAACTTGGGTTCAACCATCCATCACCAGCAAATTGGTGATGATAATGTTAGAGTAGTGGTTAAATGGGTTGAAGATGCAAATGCTCTTGTTCCTGTGCCTACTAAGGAGGTTCATGTCGTGGGGCAAGCCTCCAATCATTTTATTTTATGGCCGAGAAGACTTATGTAACAAGCTCAACCTAAGGCATTAAATAATATTATTCTATGTAACTAATTTATAAATATATATATTTCTTAACATTTTCTAAATTCATTTTAGGTTCATAGGGAAGATCTTGGGAAAGATATTGATGTTAGTGCAAAAAAAGATCTTCCTGGTCCTGGTCAAAAGAAACCGGAAGTTAAGTTGCTTTACACGTCTATTTGGTATTGCTGTTAACTTAGGCAACCAACCTTTACAAATCATTATGGAAGCAAATATCATAGGGAAGCCCACTGTTATCCCCTTCTACATTAATAAGAGGGATATCTTAGAGCTAGTTGTGGGCAACGATCTCTTATGTGTATTAGTTCTACAATTATGGTTGATGTAAGTAAATTTCTAAACCTTAGTTAAATTAATTAAGTATCAAAATCTAACATATAAAAATTATTCATAATATTAGGTACCTGTATTGCATTTTTACGCAAAGAGGAAACTTAGACCCCTATGGATTCCTTGACCCAGTTCATATTCAGAAAATTAGGAACAAGGCAGCTGAGATACAAAGGTGCCTTCAAAGTAGATTGGAAAGTGAAAAGGAGTGTTACTTAGCATCTTATTTTCAATCGTAAGTCAATACTTAAAATTTTTATTTAACAAATTCAATTAAATTTCCAATTTTGGTTCATTTTCATCCATATTTTGTAGGGTCCATTGGCAATTAATCATTATTTGTCCAAAGCATAAGGTAGTTGTATTTCTATGCTCTGCTTGGAAAAAATCGAAGAAAGACATAAGGGACATTATAAAAGTGTAGGTTTTTAGGATTTTGGTATTTATATTCATTAATTTTATTTTCAAAAGTATTAATTTGGTTCTTCTTTTATTGTAGAGCAATTGTAAACATTCAATTATGTTCGAGGCCCCTATTTGTTAAATTAATCAAGAAACCAACAATAATTTAAATAATAAATAAATATTAAAGTTAATAAATAGAAAGCAGAAAAAAAAAACAGAAAGCAAAGAAAACAAACAGAAATGAGAAATAATAACAAAATAACAAATAAATAAAGAAAAAGATTAAATTAAAACTAACTAGAAAAAATAAAAAAAAAGAGAGTAAATAAAGAATAAAAGCTAGATGAAATAAAGTATATGATAAAAGAAAAGAATAGAAAAATAAATAAAAATAGAAAAGATAAACATTACAAAAATTAAATAAAAGAAAAATAAAAATAAATAGTAAATAGAATTAGAAAACAAAAAATTAAAAAAAAAGAAAAAGAGGAAAAATCAAAATAACAAAAAATATAAAATAAACAATAAATAAATAAATAAATGAAAAGCAATATATATATATATATATAATGTAAATGAGAAAAAACAGAAAAGTAAAAAAAAAAACTGAAAAAATAGAAAAAGAAAAGGGAAAAAAACAGAAAAGTAAAAAAACAAAAATAAATTAAAAAACAGAAAAAGAAAACGGAAAAAAACAAAACAAAACAAAAAAAGAAAAGGAGGGGAGCGAAAAAAGGAGGGGAATAGGTGCATGGGAGAAGAGGCCATGATTTTTGGTTAATTAGGAGGTTTCTCTCAAAAAAGGGAAGCGACACTGTGAACACTAAATTATGTCCGAGGATAAATTTAAAATCCAAAATAAATAATTTCTTTTAGCCTAAAATCAAAAAATAACAAAAAAATGAATGAAAAAAGAAAAAAAAATTAGTTAGGAAGTTAACTAGATTAGTTAATGTTGGTTAAGAATTAGTTAGGGAAAAAGGAAAAAAAATAAAAGAAAATAAAAATAAAAAAATAATAAAAAGAAAATAGAACAAATAAGAGAAAAATAAAAATAAAAATAAAGAAAATAATAAAAAGAAAACAAAAAAAAGAGAAATCAGAAAACAAAAAGCGGAAGTCTTGTCATATTTTTCCCTTTTTTCTAAATTTTATCTATAAATAGGGACTTTCATTCAGTTTTGGGGGTTTCTTGACTTTTAAAAAATTTCAGAATTTTTAAGGAGGGAGAGAGGAGAACTTTGAGTCATTGAGAGAATTTTCAAAATTTTCTAAGAGTGGCACCTAAGAGACTCTCTACTTCTGCATCCAATTCAGCATCTCCTTGGTATCCATTGAATCAGTTCTTCATCACCTTCCAAGGTGCTATCAAGTGGCAATCGGAGCACACCAATGGAAGTTAGATCCAACTTTTATTATGCTTAATTTTCTTGCTTCTTCTCGGATTTCTGAGTTCATTCTCATCTCTATTTTTCTTTTTCATTTTTGATTAGTCAAATGATCTCCGATTTTGGTGATTTTTGTTGTGTTCTCTTTGTCTTTCTCTCTAATTTCTGGAATAATATTATTTGTCTAATTTGGATCTGAAATGAAATTTTTATCACCTGATTACTGAAGCATGTTTGTCCTGGTGCGCAAATGAACCTAGCTTGTTTGATTTGTGAATAACTTGCTCATTTTTGGTTTGATTTTTGTCAAACATATTTTGTTTGATTCCTATGATCCAAATATTGTAATTGATAGGTTTTAATTTTTCAGATCTACCAAAACATATTTTCGAAAAATTGTTAGAGTTGAATTCGAATTTTGGTGCCAAAAACTCTCGTGATCTTGAGGTTCATCTTTATCTCTCTTTTTCATTGTCATTTTTTATCTATCAAATGATCTCTGATTTCGGTGATTTTGGTTGCATTCTCTTCTTCTTTCTCTCTAGTTTCTGTAATGATATTATGTGTCTAATTTGGATCTAAAATGAAATTTTTATCACCTGATTATTGAAGCATGTTCGTCCAGGTTCGCAAATGAACCTAGCTTATTTGATTTGTGCATAACTTGCTCATTTCTGGTTTGCTTTTTGTCAAACGTGTTTTGTTTGATTCCTATGATCCATATCTTTCAATTGGTTGGTTTTAATTTTTCAGATCTACCAAAAAATATTTTCTAAAAATTCTGAGATTTGAATTCAAACTTTGGCGCCGAAATGAAATTTCTATCGCCTGATTACTGAAGCATATTCGTCCGGGTTCTCAAATGAACCTAGCTTGTTTGCTTTGTGCATAACTTGCTCATTTCTGGTTTTATTTTTGTGAAACTTGTTTTGTTTGATTCCTATGATCCATATCTTTCAATTGGTTGGTTTTAATTTTTTAGATCTACCAAAAAATATTTTCGAAAAATTATGAGATTTGAATTCAAATTTTGGCGCCAAAATCTCTTGTGTTCTAGAGGCTCATCTTCGTCTCTATTTTTTGTTGTCATTTTTGATTGGTCAAATGATCTCTGATTTTTGGAATTTTTGTTGCATTCTCTTTGTCTTTCTCTCTAGTTTCTGGAATGATATTATTTGTTTAATTTGGATTTGAAATGAAATTTCTATCGCCCGATTACTGAAGCATGTTCGTCTTGGTGCGCAAATGAATCTAGCTTGTTTGATTTGTGCATAACTTGCTCATTTCTGGTTTGGTCTTTGTAAAAATTGTTTTTTTTATTCCTATGATCCATATCTTTCAACTTATTTATTTTAATTTTTCAGATCTACCAAAAAATATTTTCTAAAAATTCTGAGATTTGAATTCAAATTTTGGCCCCAAAATCTCTTGTGTTCTTTAGGTTCATCTTCGTTCTGTTTTTTGTTTTCATTTTTTATCAATCAAATGATCTCTGATTTTAGTGATTTTTGTTGCGTTCTCTTCTTCCTGCTATCTAGTCTCTGGAATGATATTATTGATCTAATTTGGATGTAAAATAAAATTTCTATCACCTTATTACTGAAACATGTTTGTCGTGGTGCACAAATGAACCTAGCTAGTTTGATTTGGGCATAACTTGCTCATTTCTGGTCTGATTTTTGTCAAACTTGTTTTGTTTGATTTCTATGATCTATATCTTTCAATTTAATGGTTTTAATTTTTCGAGATTTGAATTCAAATTTTGGTGCCAAAATCTCTTGTGTTCTTGAAGTTCTTGTGTAGATCTTGTTCTTTTAACCTTGTTTAGGTATTATTTTTCATGTGTTGATCCTTCTATATGTATTGATTGGTATTAATTTTTCATACCTACCAAGAAAAGTATTTTTGAAAAATTTAGTATAATCTACTTATTACTTACACATGATCTATTAAGTGCAACTTCTAATATTCCTTCAAAACCTCGGTTATCACGCAATGAGCTCTAAGTGAGAATTGGTAGCATACCCTACTGTTTGACATTTAGAGAGTCATATGAGTCTAAGTGCAGCGCTTGTTTTTCTTAGACATTGTGCATATGTGGAACCGAGAGAATATTTGAAAATCAAAGAGTTCAAAACACTTCTAAAATTCCTCCAAAACCTCGGTTCTCACGCAATGAGCTCTAAGTGTGAACTGGTAGCATACCCTACTGTTCGACATTTAGAGAGTCATATGAGTCTTAGTGCAGCCCTCATTTGTCTTAGACTCTGTGCATATGTGGATCCGATAGAATGTTTGAAAATCAAAGATTTCAAAACACTTCTAAAATTCCTCCAAAACCTCGGTTCTCACGCAATAGCTCTAAGTGTGAACTGATAACATACCCTACTGTTCGACATTTAGAGAGTCATATGAGTCTAAGTGCTGCCCTCGGTTTTCTTAAACTCTGTGCATATGTGGATTTGAGAGAATATTTGAAAATCAAAGATTTCAAAACACTTCTAAAATTCCACAGAAACCTTGGCTCTACGCAATGGGCTCTAAGTGTGAACTGGTAGCATACCCTACTATTCGACATTTAGAAAGTCACATGATTCTAAGTGCAACTCTCGTTTGTCTTAGACTCTGTGCATATGTGGATCCAAGAATACATTTAAAAATCAACATTTTCAAAATACTTCCGTAATATTTGGTCTCACGCAATGATTTCTAGGTACGAACTGCATACTGTTCGATATGTAGAAATAATATGGATCAGAGTGCAGCCTTCGTTTTCCTTGGATCTTGTGCACATGTGGACTAAGAATATTCTTTAAAAATCCAAAATACTTTCTCAATATTGTATAAACCTTCTTATGAAGATCAAGTCTTCCAGAAACCAGAACTACGTAGCCTTGAATTTTCCATTGCACCAAGGAATACGTAGGAGCAGGATCAAGTCCGTCACGCCTATTTTTCACAAACCTATTTTCTATTTTATTTAACGGGATCAAACAGTTTTAAAAAATGTCAAAATCACACTCAATTTAAGGGTACCGTTCTTCAGAACGGACGAGTAGGGTGCCTAACACCTTCCCTATTCGTAACCGACTCCCAAACCTAGAATTTCTTCCTCAAAATAGGGTTTTTCCAAATGTTTTCCCTTAAAATAAAATTTGGCGGTGGCTCCACAATCAATTAAAATCTTTTTAAAAAATTTTAGCAAGTTCGTCGTCTCATTGTAATTACAGTTATGACAAACACACCAGGGGCACGATCTACAGGGAGACGGGCCAAGAAAAGAAAAAAAGGCGAGATTTAGAAGAGGTTTTTCTCAAGAAATCACTGGGGGCTCTGGCTAGAAGGGGCCTGCTTCACTTGGACGTTTTGGTAGGGGGATAAAGGAGTTTTTGGGGGAAGACTGGATTCTAGTTGCTGAGGGGAACACATCGGGATTATTGGCGGAAGGATAAAAAAGCAAGGGATTCTTGGAGAAGAAGAGGGAGCTTTGTTCCAGCAAGGGAGGACCACCTACTGTTACTGCAAGCGTCTGAATCACAAACGAAAGGAAGGAAAAGCTCTCCTGATTGAAGAACAAGCGCATCAACACAAATACTCCATCGATCTTATAACAGGTTAGTCATGTTACTCTTATTCTTGAACTAAGAACATTGTATTGATTGATTTGTTTAGGCTTGAAGTAAGAACCTCATGGTAACCTGCTTAAACGATAGTGAATTCTTGAACCGAAATTCGGTATGGGAATCTATTTGTAATAGATAATCGAGGTATGGTTTTGGGCTATATCAAGCTTTGGTTCTTTCCATTTCTCACTATGAGAGTTCGATTCCTATTCGAAGAAATGGGTGACGAAGTTAGGAATGAACCTATTAGAGTTTGTGAGGCCAGCATGTTGTAATTTTTAATTTGAATATGAGGGTAGTGCTGTAAAAATTCTTTCTCACCCTCCGAGATTCACATGGTTCTTGTTGAACGACTTGGAGCGGACTTTGTAAACGATCTGGACCTATTGATGCATGTTCGGATGAAGCATTACCCTTACATGAAATGGGTGGCTTTACTGTGAATAACCAATACAAGCTTACCACTGGGTTCTGTATCCGTACCTATGTTTCCACTATTCCAGATGATTGAGGTTCCCTTCCACTTTAAGATTTTCACTTGAAACAAGAGAAATGCATGCATGCATGCATGGTCCTTTTGCCTCAAGCTGCTGAATTTGTTGCACAACATGAATTGTCATTCTCTTGCCAAGCCTTACTTCAGAGTTCAGTGAAAGCTATGACATGTTATAACTAGAGTGGATTAGTAGGAATTCATCCAATAGGTGGTGTTAACCATATGAAATTCTCGTGCCGCTAATATGTTGTAGGAAGTGTCCTTCCACAGTTTTGATTGTGATGTAAAGGATGGATTTGGAAGTTTATCAAGGCAAAGTCTTGAGGTAAGGATTCCTGGGCATCACAAGGGCAGGTCAAATAGTTCGGTCCACGAGTTGCATGAATGCACACTAGTAATTCAGAATAGCTAGTGGGCTAGTCTTCCACCTGCGGTTTCTCTAGTCCAATTTCCAAAGAAACTTCCCCTGTACTGTCTCTGTTTACCGTCATTGAAGCATGCAAAAAAATTTGTTGGATCTCATTTTTTGTAGCATGAAAATTAATGCTTGCATTCAAGAGGAGGCAAAGACGTTTGTGTATAATACTATGACGATGACGGCAGATAATGTGGCCAGTTTGAACATTGTTCCAACATAAACTGGGCTTGCTGTTAATGCATTTCCTGTCACAAAAGTTATAGCAATAAAGCTAAATAGAATGCTGAGTAACTGTGAGCTCTGCTCCTACTGCGAGCGCGGGGAGCCTGGGAATTTACATGAACTCCCTTGATCATAGAAGCTACTCAATGATTAATTATTAAGCATCTCCAGATTCGGCTTACATCGATGGGGTTTCTTTTCATAATGTCCAGAGAGGTTCACAGAATTACAGGAATCCTTTCCAAAATCAATTGGGCTTCTTTCTTTCGGTGGAGGTGGGACAGGTTATGACACTTGCTAAAAGAACATCTTAACTGATGAACAGAGTCAGAGCTGAAAACTGAGGTTCTCCATGGCATAAAAAAAGATTGGAAGTGTATTATATTGGATGGGGCTTCTAGATGTTATGCTGAGGAAAACAGATTCTATGGATTTCATGCAAACTGCCCCATGGCTGGGTTTGCTCCCTAGAGCAGATAGACAAATATTAACTTCCCAAAATGGTAGAGATAGCCATGTTGTTAGTCTCTCTAAATCAATATAGGCTGGATCAGTACGAGAGATTCTTGGGCTTGCGTTCATTGTATGCGAGCATCTTGGACGTCTTCATGTTGTGTGGTGTATGTTCAAAATAGAGTGGTCATTAATTGATTTGCTTCATGGGATGGATGACAACCAGTCAAACAAGAGTAACAGTTCCGTGAAGGATTATGCAAGTGCTGGTTCCTGCAAATCTTTCAGTTCTAAATTTAAAGAGACCATCACCAGCTCTGAAGGTGAAATGCCTAGCCTTCATGGTGCACCTATACCAAAATATGGTCTTACAGTTTATGAGGCAGGAAATTCCTCAAGCCATATATGGAATCGAGTTCTAGGAGGTGACATTCATCTTTTTCTTGATCCTTTAAATGTCATCAACTAAAACATCAGATGCTATCAAAATTGGATTGAGTGAACCTATTGAGCTAGAATTTGAGCTTGAGGTGCCAAAGAAATGATATATTTATCAAAGCTATAAGAGCTAAAAAGGCTAGCATTGGCCTATCAAAATTGATGAAGCTACTTTGAAAAAGCTGTTTGTCTGGCTTCAAGTGCATATGGATAACAAAACCAAAACTCGACAATGCCCAAAGAAAGGTTGCTACAAATGCTAAGCTTGTCCCCTCACCCAATTTACTTAAACTCATGGGCAGCAGCGTTAATCATAAATGGAGAGTTCGGTCCAGTGGTTATTAAGATACAGGGGCCTCAGGGACATGGGTTCGAATTCCGCTCAGTGCACTTCCTCTTTAACGTGTTTAATGGTTAAGCAAGTTTTAAATTAATTAGTGGGGATATCAATTTTACCTAAGGGGTCCGTCCTAGTGGCAAGAGTGCTCAGGCCATATAGAAGACTCAAGTTCGAGTCTTGTTGGAGCCTTTTTTTTCAACAAATAGCTCTTAACCTCCTTATCACACCTTTAATTATAATTGAAACAGATTTTGATTAAATCTTGAAGTTTGACCTAGTGGTAGCTTCGTCACATGTACCCTTAGGTCTTGGGTTCAAATCCCATGTATTTTTTTTTCTTCTTTTTTACCCTCATTGCTTGTCAAACAAATGGTTTGCTAAACAATTAAAGGGGCTTAATTATGACTTTTCTCCGATAACCTAAATTTTGTTTTTAGGTCAAACCCCAACTAATTTCAATTTTAAATCAAGCTTCTTATCTTTCATTTTTGGGTATTTCCTTTAAATTGGGCCAAACCCAATACGGTTTTTCAAGGTCAACAAGCCCAACATGTTTCCAAAAAAACATCCTTTTTATAATATAAATTTAATTTGTGTCAAGTTCATTTTATTTCAAATCAAGTCATTTTATTTTAAATCAAGCTCACTTTATTTTAAATCAAGTTCTTTTTCCCCAAATTCCAATTCAAGTTTAAATCTTTTCCATAATTTCAAATCTAATCAAGTTTAATTCTTTTCTTCAAATTTCAAATCAAGTTTAAATCTTCTCCACTTCAAAAAAAAAACAAATCTAATTCTTTTCTTCCATTTCAAATCAAATCAAATCTAATTCTTTTCCTCAATTTTTAACTCAAGTTCATCTCATCAAGCCTAATTCCTTTCCTTGAGTTCAAACCAAGTTTAGTTTATTTTAAATCAAATGGAATTATTTTCATCAAATTCAAATCAACTTTATTTTATTTCAAATCAAGTCCATTAAAATAATTCTAGGTCTCACGTAATGAACCCTAAGCACGAACTGGTAGCTTTTTTTGCTGTTCGATGTTTCGGGATTCATATGGGTCCTAGTGCAGCCATAGTTGTCTTGGACCATGTGCATATATGGACCATGTGCATATATGGACTAAGAATCCATTTTAAATAATTTCAGAAAAACCTTGTTTGGGAATCCTAAGTCTCACGCAATGGACTCTAAATAAGAATTGGCAGTTTCTCTGTTGTTCGATATTTAGGGATTCATATGGGTCCTAGTGCAGCCGTAGTTGTCTTGGACCCTGTGCATATGTGGACTAAAAATCCTTTTTAAATAAGTTTAGAAAAACCTCATTTTGGAATCCTAAGTCTCACGCAATGGACTCTAAATAAGAACGGCGGTTTCCACTATTGTTTGATGTTTAGAGATTCATATGGATCCCAATGCAGTCCTCGTTTGCCCTGGATCCTATGCATATGTGGACTAAGGATTCTCTCTAAAATATTTTCAAAATACTCTATTCCTCTTTCAAGTACCTCCGAAGGTCAAGCCGTCAAATCAGAACTACGTAAGCCTTGAGTTTCCCATTGCACCAGGGAATACGTAGGAGCAGGATCAAGTCCTGTTAGGCTATCTTCCATCAACCTATTTATTCTCACTCTAATTAAAGGGATCAAACAATTTTTAAATAAATCATACACTCAGTTTAAGGGTACCGTTCTTCGGAACAGGCAAGTAGGGTGCCTAACACCTTCCCTACTCATAACCGACTCCTGAACCTAAAATCTCTTCCTCAACTTAGGGTTTTTCCAAATCTTTTCCCTTAAATAAAATTTGGTGGCGACTCCACAGATCAAATTAAATTCTTTTCAAAATTTTAGCGAGTTTGTCGTCTCGTTGTAATTACGGTTACGATAGATGGCAACTCCATTAGAGACTTTAGAGAGTCAAGCTCGTTTGATTGAGTGTGCGTTGTATTGATCCTTTTCCCGTTTATTTGCATGATTTATTTGTCTGTTTATCTATCTGTATTTGCTTGTTTATCCACTATACAACCCTTGTGTAGACGAACAATAAATTACTATATATATCTATTGTGATTTCCCTAATTGCAAGTATCCCAATTATTTGTATGCCCTCCACACATTACATTATGTATTTCATCTCATGAGTAGGGCCCTATACCCGGGTCTGAGTGCAGCCTAGGATAGATGGATCTAGTGGTGTCACTCTGGGGCCTACTTCTAGTTTGGCTATCATGAAAATCCTGGCTAGAGTGCATCCTATTCATGTGCCCTGCAACTGGTAGCTACTTCTACTGTTGTAGCAAGCATTATGAACTGGAACTTGGCTCTAGTAACCTCTTATACCTCAGGATTACTGACCACCTTTGAGAGGCTCATCCATTAAAGGTCATAGACCCATAGGACAGGTCACCCACATAGGATGCAAGGAGGGCACACACACCCCTTTTTCGTGATACATGGTTCATATGCTATTCACATACTTAAGTGAACATAATCATCCAAGATGGCAGAGGGGAAGTGAAATTTGAAATTGGGGAGATACAGAAAATCAAGAAAGAAAATCAAGGAAAAACAAAAATTGTATAAACAAAAATCAAATAAAAAGTATAAAATCAAGAAAAATCAAAATAGAAGGAGAAAAATTCCTAGCAAAAATTAGAAAATACTGAAAATATAAAAAAATTCAAAAAGAGAGAAAATGAAAATTAGAAAAACTTAAAGAATGTTTTTAGAAAATTTTAGCAAAACCAAAAGATTTTCAAATAAAACTAAAAGTTTTTCTAGCAAAATAAAAAATACCAAAATTGATAAAAACATAAAATTGCTAAAAATCAAAGGCAAATAAGTAAACCAACACTCAATTTTTTCAAAACCCTCAAATCTCTAAAATTATTTGTGCATAGCATTCATTCATTCATTCATTAAATAAATTTATCATCAAAAAAAGAGATTTTAAAAATCATCCCATGCCTTTTTCATTTTCATACTCATTGAAGCACAAACATCTTTATCATGGCTTTTGCATTCAAACTGTTCCTCAAAAAATAATTTTTAACTTTAACAGAAAAATTGGAGAAAGACAACTTCCTCGACATCCTCATAGGACCCAATCACAATCAAGGATCATGGATGAGTTGGAAAGACAAAATGAGGAATTGAGAAATGAGGTCAGAGTTGTGAAGGGACAAATGGCCAAGCTAATGGAGGCTATCCAACAATCCAAACAAAAGGATGTTCGAGAAGAACCCATAGGCCCATCTTATCCTCCTGGCTTCACTCCACAAAACCCTTCACCATTAACCATGCCTCCACAAATTGAAGGCGTTCATTATGGGTTTCTGCACGGGTATGTACCCTTATTCAGCCAAACACAAAACTCACCTTCAAACCCCATAGAAATTCCCTACACCGTTTCAAACACCACCTCGCAAGCTTACCAAGCAGCTGTTCGGGGGACGAATCCTATGTTCATCCAAGGGCCTCACCTTATATACATACCATCTTCTCATCCTCACAACATGCTAGGAGAATACCCAAACCATCCTTCTGATGAAAGTACAGATAAATGGAAAACCCTAGAAGAAAGGATCCGAGCAATAGAAGGAGGTGCATATGATGTCAGAGATGCATCTAATTTGTGCCTGGTCCCAAATGTGGTCATTCGTCCTAAATTCAAGGTCCTTGAATTCGAGAAATTCAAGGAACTAGCTGTCCAAGAAACCACTTGACCATGTATTGCAGGAGGATGTCCGTTTGTACCTACGATGATAAGCTACTCGTCCACTTCTTTTAAGATAGCTTAACTGCGGCAGCTACCAACTGGTATACTCAGTTGGAGCGAACACATATTCGTTCATGGAGGGATCTGGCTGAAGCCTTCTTGAAATAATACCAGTATAATATGGAGATGGCTTCAGATTGAACTCAACTCCAGAACATGGCTAAGAAAGGAGATGAGACCTTCAAGCAATATGTTCAAAGATGGAGGGAGTTAGCTGCTCAAGTACAACCTCCCTTATCTGAGAAAGAATTGGTCAGCACGTTCATTGACACACTCCGGGATTCTTTCAATGCAAGATGATTGGCAATGTGACTGCTAGCTTCTCTGATGTCGTCATTATTAAAGAAAGGATAGAAGGTGGCATGCGCTGTGGAAGGATCGCACACAAGTCCGCAGGGACAGCTGATGGGTCCAGGGAGAAGAAGACAGGAGAGACCTGTAACATGGCTTTTGGTCAATGACAAGTACATACCTCGATGGCACCTTATGGACCAACCGGTTTCCAACCACCATCTTATCCACCTTATACACCATATCCTTACATCGCCACTACCTACCAAACACCCTATCCTCCAACCTATAACTATCCAATTCAAATCCGACCACCAACACCATACACCATCCAAACACAAGCCATGAGCCAAAATCCCAACCAAAGTCAAAAGAAAGAGAAGAACCTTGTACAGTTTGATCCCATTCCAATGACCTACACTGAGTTGCTACCTCAATTAATCCAGAATTCCCTAGTGGTTCCCTACCCTCTGAAACCTCAAGAACCACCATATCCTAAATGGTATGATGCAAATGCCAGATGTGACTACCATGCAGGATACATTGGTCATTCAATAGAAAATTGCTAGGTTTTGAAGCGTAAGGTGCAAAGCCTAATTGATGTTAAGCGGTTGGATTTTGGGAAGCTTGCTTCTAATACAGAAAATAATCTATTGCCGAATGATGAGAGTTCAGCAGCTAGCTGAAGGAAATCAAAGCAGCACAGTAAGATGCCTTGTACAAATTGGAATACTGAGGAAGAATATCCAGGATTTTTCATACTTTTCAAAATCAATCTTTTGTAAATAAATCTCAATGAGAAATACAAAAATTACATTTTTCATGTTTCTTGAGCATATGCTTCACATTATTAGCTTTACTTCTTAAAAGTTACCATTCTTTTCATCATTTAACCCATCACTTATTCCTACACCCAAACAATAAATACCTGTTGTGACAATGCCAGTGCCGTAATAAATAATTTTGAACATCTTATTAATCAAGCTCAAAAGAAAAATTAAACGAAGAAGAATAAGCAAAATCCAGCTAGAGATTCCAAATCACCATTCATTGTAAATCCTCGCAAGGAACACTTTTGACTAACAAAAAAGCAATAAATATCCCGCTGGACTGAAGTTCGAATCCAGGCAAAATTTAGGGATACATACTAGATCCACTGAATTAAAAGTCAAAACGGTCCAAGCAAGACCCAATAGGAGATTTGATCAATCAAAAATAAAAAGAAAAATAAGCCCGCTGGATTAAAGTCAAAGAAATGATCCAGGCAAAATCAGGGTCAAAACTCAAGAAAAAGAAGAGGAAGAAAAACCCGCTGGATTAAAATCACAAATAATCCAGGCAAAAGTAGGGTCAAAAGATAAATCAACAAAGTCATGATCAGGAAAGGTCTTATTAGATTCCAAAAATAATTTAGGAAAAAGTTAGGGCACACAAACAAGAGCCCGCTAGGTCGAAAACCCTCAAAGGCGGCCTAGGCAGAAGTTAGGGCACACAAACAAAAGCCCGTTGGGCCGGAACCCCTCAAAGGCAGCCTAGGAAAAAGTTAAGGCACACAAACAAAGGCCCGCTAGGTCGAAAACCCTCAAAGACGATCTAGGCAAAAGTTAGGGCACACAATCAAGAGCCCGCTAGGTTGAAAACCCGGAAGGGCGACCTAGACAGAAGTTAAGGCAAAACGAAAGACCTGCTAGGTTGAAAACTCAAAGGAACATCCCAGGAAAAAGTTAAGGTTAGCCAAGAATCCTAGTATAATCTGACACTCTACACCTCTTATTTCCTAAAACTAGGGCAAAATTTTTACCATTTCTCGAGTTCGGTTAATTTGACAATCAAGATTATGAAAAGCAGCACTTTCATTTTTCATCAAAAGGTGCCATTTGGTCAATCAAACCAGCATTCTTTGCCCTTTCCTTTCAAATACACTACCTTAAAACATCGCTTATAGAATTCTTCATTTCTTCCCATTAACCATTCAAAATAATGTTGCATACCTCAAAGGTACACGTGCCGCAAAGAAAGGTGAAAAATGTAAAAGATAAGAAGATTAATTTTGAAAGTTATGACAAGTCAAATGAATCCTCAACCATCGTAACATGGCATGATTATTTTCAAAGAGTCATCCTCTTGCCAGACATAATGCCGCCAAAAGAAAAGGAGTATGTCTTATTCAATAATGCTGACCACTAACAGGTCTCAAAGATCTTGCGAATGAAATTTCTGAAATTGACTAAGAAGCCAAGAAATAGAATCAATCTAGCTCGTCCTGAATCTTGATTCCCTTCACACTAACTATAAGGTTGTCGAGAAAGGAAAATGTCGAAGAAAAACCAAAGATCAAGAGGAACAAAAGCTTTTTAAACCATCTCATGGCATGCATTAATCCCATAGCATTCATTTCATAGTATTTGCTCAAATAATCATTTCAAGCATCAAGAAGCAATGACTAAGTTAAAACATCCCATCCTCTTACACTCATTCAAGCATCACAATAAGCATCTTGTCATTCGAGCATCGCATAACCCATTTTTCAAAACTAATTAAGACCAGGGAAAATTTTCCAAATCAATCATAATTAAAAGATTTCTGAAAATCTCAAAACTGGGGCAAACACTTGCCCAGCAAAATTCAAATTGGGGCAATCCCCAATTTATGAAAAAATCAAGTTCAAACTGGGGCAAATGATTGCCTAGAAAAATTCAAATTGGGACAATCCCTGATTTTTGAAAAAATCAAGATCAAAACTAGGGCAAGCGCCTACCCAAAAATTTAAATTGAGGCAATTCTCAATTCCAGATCAAGATCCAAACTGGGGCAAATATTTGCCTAGAAAAATTCGAACAGAGGAAATCCTCAATTTCAGAAAAGGAAATTCAAACTGGGGCAAAGCATTTACCCAGAAAAATTCAGATCGAAACAATTCTCAATCTCATCAAAATCAAACTAAGATGAAGGTCTTTGCCCAAAATCCTTTCAAATTGAGACAATTCTCAGTTTCAAGTCAAGATCTAAAACTGGGGCAAAATTGTTTGCCCAGATTTCTTCAAGAGAGAATATTTATCAATTGCTTAAAAAACCTTTGAGTTCAAGGTAGAATCAGCAATTTATTTTAATTCAAGATAAACAAATTTCAAAACAAGTTGTCCAAGGCATCAGACAAAGAAGTCCATATTCTGTGCATTCCCAGGACACATCATATTATTTTTCCACACCTGTCCTAACGGGTCATCCTCTAGCCTGCTCTAACAGACCATCACTTTTATGTCTCCATACTTGTCTTCATAGGTCATTCTGTTTTTACCTGTCTTAACAGGCCATCTCCTTTATATTTGTTTGCATGTCTTAACGGGCCATTCTTTTCCATACTTGTACTAACAGGTCATTCTATGCTTTTTTTCTGTCATGACGAATCATCTTTCTTTGCCTGCTTTAACAGGTATTTTCCATTTTCCTTTGCTTGTCTTAACGGGCCACTCCTACATTGCCTGTCTCGACAAGTCTCATTCTCATTTCACCTTCGCATTGCCTGTCTTAACAGGCATGTTTCATTCTCGCCTTGCCTGTCTTGATAGGCCATTGCTGCTCTTTTCCTGTCTTACAGGTCATTTTTTCTTTACCTATCTTAACAGGTCTCTCTTCACCTTTTCACCTGTCAGCAACAAGGTTTTATATGCACTTTACCTGTTTTAGCAGGTCTTTTTCATTTCCCTTTGCCTGTCTTCACAGGTTGTCTCAATTCTATTTTTCCTGTCTTAACGGACTTGCATCTTTTCCTGCCTTAATAGGTTTACATCCTTCCCGGCAACAGCGAGACATCAAGCACATCTCATTTTCCTGCATGGTTCCTGTCAACAATAGGACATCCAGCAAGTTTACTTTTCTACATCTTGGCTTATGGTGTTAGTCCTCCAGCACGTTCAAGTTTACTTTCCTGCATCTTAGCCTATAATGTCAGACCTCATCAAGTTTACCTTTTCTGCATCTTGACCTATAGTGTCAGGCTTCCAGAACGTCTAAATTTTTGCATCTTGGCCTATAATGTCAGGCGTCCAGCACGTTCAAGTTTACTTTTCTGCATCGAGGCATATAGTGTCAAGCCTCCAACACGTTCAAGTTCACTTTTCTGCATCTTGGTCTATAGTGTCAGGCCTCCAGCACGTTTAAGTTTACTTTTCTGCATCTTGGCCTTTAGTGTCAGGCCTCCAACTCGTTCAAGTTTACTTTTCTGCATCTTGGCTTATAGTGTCAGGCCTCCAGAACGTTCAAGTTTACTTTTCTGCATCTTGGTCTATAATGTTAGGCCTCCAGAACGTTTATTTTTCTGCATCTTGGCATGATGTTAGGCCTCCAGCATGTTCAAGTTTACTTTTCTGCATCTTGGCCTATAGTGTCGGGCCTCCAGCACGTTTATTTTTCTGCATCTTGGCCTATGATGTCAGGCCTCCAGCACATTCAAGTTTACTTTTCTGCATCTTGGCCTATGGTGTCAGGCCGTCAGCACATTCAAGTTTACTTTTCTGCATCTTGGCCTATGATGTCAGGCCTCCATCAAGTTTATTTTTCTGCATCTTGGCCTGTGATGTCTGGCCTCCAGCAGGTTCAAGTTTACTTTTTTGCATCTTGGCCTGTGATATCAGGCCTCGAGCACGTTCAAGTTTACTTTCTTGCGTCTTGGTCTATATTGTTAGGCCACCAGCACGCTTAATTTTTCGCATCTTGGCCTACGTTGTGAGGCCTCCAGCATGTTTAATTTCCCACACCCGGCCTATCTTGTCAGGCCTCCTTGCACATTCATTTTCCCGTATTTGGGCCTATGTTGTCAGGCCTTACATATTAATTTCTGCATCCTCACTTGTCTTAACAAGTCTTTCTTCACTTCACTTTTCCTGTCCTAACAGGCCCCTCAATTCTTCTCCATGTCTGTCTTGACGGACCATTATTCATTTCAC
The DNA here is from genome assembly GCA_026541065.1 of Canavalia ensiformis. Taxonomy (NCBI): domain Eukaryota; kingdom Viridiplantae; phylum Streptophyta; class Magnoliopsida; order Fabales; family Fabaceae; genus Canavalia; species Canavalia ensiformis. Next base: position 21,975 of record JAMKYM010001006.1, read on the forward strand.
TTCGCCTATACAGGCCATTCTGTTAGCCTAATCAGGCTTTGCACTTCAATAACTTCATTTCAGCCTGGCATGTTAGGCTTTACATATTTAAACTAGATCAGCTCCTCGCGTGAAGCTGGAAATGTCATTCAGAAACCACTCTCTTCGAGGAATTCGTTTTCAAGTTCAAGGCTTTTTCATGCTTTCGAACTTCTTCAAAGTTTGGCTCGGACATAATGTGTTCACGTCTTTACTCATTTCCAACCATGATAATCTAGAAAATTATTTCTCGTATTATTTGGTAGGAAAATAAGTAAAGAGGGGCAAACTGTAAACACTCAAAGTACAAAAAATAAAAAATAAAAAGTAAATAAATGAAAAATAAAAAATATATATATAAAACTACAAAATGTAAATGAGAAAAAACAGAAAAGTAAAAAACAAAAATAACTGAAAAAAAGAAAAAGAAAACGAAAAAAACATAAAAGTAAAAAAACAAAAATAACTGAAAAAAATAGAAAAAGAAAATGGAAAAAAATAGAAAACAAAACAAAAAAAAGAAAAGGAGGGGAGCGAAAAAAAGGAAGGGGATAGGTGCATGGGAGCGGAGGCCATGATTTTTGGTTAATTAGGAGGTTTCTCTAAAAAAAGGATGGGGACACACTAGGGGCACGATCTACAGGGAGACTGGCCAAGAAAAGAACAAAAGGTGAGATTTAGAAGAGGTTTTTCTCAAAAAGTCACTGGCGGGCTCTGGCTAGAGGAGGCCTGCTTCACTTGGACGTTTTGGTAGGGGGATAAAGGAGTTCTTAGGGGAATACTAGATTCTAATTGTTGAGGGGAACACGTTGGGATTATTAGCGGAAGGATAAAAAAGCAAGGGATTCTTGGAGAAGAAGGGGGAGCTCTGTTCCAGCAAGGGAGGACCATCTACGGTTACTGCAAGTGTCTGAATCCCAAACGAAAGGAAGGAAAAGCTCTCATGATTGAAGAACAAGCGCATCAACACAAATACTCCATTGATCTTATAACAGGTTAGTCATGTTACTCTTATTCTTGAACTGAGAACATTGCATTGATTGATTTGTTTAGGCTTGCAGTAAGAACCTCATGGTAACCTGCTTAAGCAATAGTGAATTCTTGCAACGAAATTCGATATGGGAATCTGTTTGTAATAGATAATCGAGGTATGGTTTTGGTCTGTATCAAGCCTTGGTCCTTGCCATTTCTCACTATGAGAGTTCGATTCCTATCCGAAGAAATGGGTGATGAAGTTGGGAATGAACCTGTTAGAATTTGTGAGGCCAGCATGTTGTAATCTTTAATTTGAATATGAGGGTAGTGCTGTAAAAATTATTTCTCACCCTCTGAGATTCACATGGTTCTTGTTGAGTGCCTTGGAGAGGAATCTATAAATGATCTGGACGTATTGGTGCGTGTTCGGATGAAACATTACCCTTACATGAAATGGGTGGCTTTACTGTGAATAACCAATACAGGCTTACCACTGGGTTCTGTATCCATACCTATGTTTCCACTATTCTAGATGATTGAGGTTCCCTTCCACTTTAAGGTTTTCACGTGAAACAAGAGAAATGCATGCATGCATGGTCCTTTTGCCTCAAGCTACTGAATCTGTTGCACAACATGAATTGTCATTCTCTTGCCAAGCCTTACTTCAGAGTTCAGTGAAAGCTGTGACATGTTATAACTAGAGTGGATTAGTAGGAATTCATCCAATAGGTTGTGTTGATCATATGAAATTCTCGTGCCGCTAGTCTGTTGTAGCAAGTGTCCTTCCACAGTTTTGATTGTGATGTAAGTGATGGATTTGGAAGTTTATCAAGGCAAAGTCTTAAGGTAAGGATTCCTGGGCATCACAAGGGCAGGTCAAATAGGTCGGTCCATGGGTTGCATGAATGCACACCAGTAATTCAGAATAGCCAGTGGGCTAGTCTTCCACCTGCGACTTCCCTAGTCCAATTTCCAAAGAAACCTCCCCTGTACTGTCTCCGTCTACCGTCATAGAAGCATGCAAAAAAATTCGTTGGATCTCTTTTTTTGTAGCATGAAAATTAATGCTTGCATTTAAGAGGAGGCAAAGACATTTGTGTATAATACTGCGACCATGACGGTAGATAATGTGGCCAGTTTGAACGTTGTTTCAACATCAATTGGGCTTGCTGTTAATGCATTTGCTGTCACACAAGTTATAGTAGTAAAGCTAAACAGAATGCTGAGTAACTGTGAGCTTTACACCTACTGTGAGCGCGGGGAGCCTGGGAATATACACGAACTCCCTTGATCCTAGAAGCTACTCAATGATTAATAATTAAGCATCTCCAGATTCGGCTTACATCGGTGGGGTTTCTCTTCATAATGTCGAGAGAGGTTCACAGAATTATAGGAATCCTTGCCAAAATCAATTGGGCTTCTTCCTTTTGGTGGAGGTGCGACAGGTTATGACACTTGCTAAAAGAACATCTTAACTGAGGAACAGTGTCAAAGCTGAAAACTGAGGTTCTCCATGGCATAAAAAAAGATTGGAAGTGTATTATTGGATGCGGCTTCTAGATGTTATGCTGAGGAAAATAGACTCTATGGATTTCATGCAAACTGCCCCATGGCTGGGTTTGTTCCCTAGAGAAGATAGACAAATGTTAACTTCCCAAAATGGTAGAGATAGCCATGTTTTTAGTCTCTCTAAATTAATAGTGGCTGGATCATTATAGGAGATTCTTAGCCTTAGGCTTGCGTTCATTGTATGAGAGCACCTTGGACGTCTTCATGTTGTGTGGTGTATGTTCAGAATATAGTGGTCGTTTACTGATTTGCTTCATGGGATGGATGACAACCAGTCAAACAAGAGTAACAGTTCCGTGAAGGATTATACAAGTGTTGGTTCCCGCAAATCTTTTAGTTCTAAATTTAAAGAGACCATCACCAGCTCTGAAGGTGAAATGCCTAGCCTTCATGGTGCACCTATACCAAAATATGGTCTTACAGTTTATGAGGCAGGAAATTCCTCAAGCCATATATGGAATCGGGTTCTAGGAGGTGACGTCCGTCTTTTTCTTGATCCTCTAAACGTCATCAACTAAAACATTAGATGCTATCAAAATTGGATTGAGTGAACCTATTGAGCTAGAATTTGAGCTTGAGGTGCCAAAGAAATGATATATTTATCAAAGCTATAAGAGCTAAAAAGGCTAGCATTGGCCTATTAAAATTGATGAAGCTACTTTGAAAAAGTTGTTTGTCTGGCTTCAAGTGCATATGGAATAAAAAAACCAAAACCCGAGAATGCCCAAAGAAAGGTTGCGGCAAATGCTAACCTTGTCCCCTCACCCAATTTACTTAAACTCATGGGCGGCAGCGTTAATCATAAATGGAGAGTTCGGTCCAGTGGTTATTAAGATACAGGGGCCTCGGGGACATGGGTTCAAATTCTGCTCAGTGCACTTCCTCTTTAACGTGTTTAATGGTTAAGCAAGTTTTAAATTAATTAGTGGGGATATCAATTTTACCTAAGGGGTCCATCCCAGTGGCAAGAGCGCTCAGGCCACATAGAAGACCCAAGTTTGAGTCTTGCTGGAGCCTTTTTTTCAACAAATATCTCTTAACCTCCTTATCACACCTTCAATTATAATTGAAACAAATTTTGACTAAATCTTGAAGTTTGGCCTAGTGGTAGCTTGGCCACATGTACCCTTAGGTCTTGGGTTCAAATCCCATGTATTGTTTTTTTCTTCTTTTTTACCCTCATTGCTTGTCAAACAAATGGTTTGCTAAACAAATAAAGGGGCTTAATTATGACTTTTCTCCCATAACCAAAATTTTGTTTTTGGGTCAAAACCCAACTATTTTCAATTTTAAATCAAGCTTCTTATCTTTCATTTTTGGGTTTTTCCCTTTAAATTGGGCCAAACCCAATACGCTTTTTCAAGGTCAACAAGCCCAACATGTTTCCAAAAAAACATCCTTTTCATAATATAAATTTAATTTGTGTCAAGTTCATTTTATTTTAAATCAAGTCATTTGATTTTAAATCAAGCTCACTTTATTTTAAATCAAGTTCTTTTTTCCTCAAATTCCAAATCAAGTTTAAATCTTTTCTTCAATTTCAAATCAAATCAAGTTTAATTCTTTTTTTCAAATTTCATATCAAGTTTAAATCTCCTCCATTTCAAAACAAACCAAATCTAATTCTTTTCCTCCATTTAAAATCAAACCAAATCTAATTTTTTTCCTCAATTTTTAACTCAAGTTCATCCCATCAAGCCTAATTCTTTTCCTTGAGTTCAAACCAAGTTTATTTTATTTTAAATCAAATCCAATATTCTTTTCATCAAATTCAAATCAAGTTTATTTAATTTCAAACCAAGTCCATTAAAATAATTCTAGGTCTCATGCAATGAACCCTAAGCACGAACTGGTAGCTTTTTCTGCTATTTGATGTTTAGGGATTCATATGGGTCATCAATGCAGCTGTAGTTGTCTTGGATCTTGTGCATATGTGGACTAAGAATCCTTTTTAAATAATTTCAGAAAAATATTGTTTTGGAATCCTAAGTCTCACGCAATGGACTCTAAATAAGAACTGGCAGTTTCATTGCTGTTCGATGGTTGGGGATTCATGTGGGTCCTAGTGCAGCCGTTGTTGTCTTGGGCCCTGTGCATCTGTGGACTAAGAATCCTTTTTAAATATTTTCAGAAAACCCTCGTTTTGGAATCCTAAGTCTCACGCAATGGACTCTAAATAAGAACTGGCGATTTCACTACTGTTTGATGTTTAGAGATTCATTTGGATCCCAGTGCAGCCCTCGTTTTCCCGAGATCCTATGCATATATGGACTAAGGATTCTCTCTAAAATATTTTCAAAATACTCTATTCTTCTTTCAAGTACCTCCGAAGGTCAAGCCTTCAAACTAGAACTACCTAAGCCTTGATTTTTCCATTGCACCAGGGAATACGTAGGAGCAGGATCAAATCCTGTCAGGCTATCTTCCATCAACCTATTTATTCTCACTCTAATTAAAGGGATCAAACAATTTTCAAATAAATCACACACTCAGTTTAAGGGTACCATTCTTTGGAATAGGCAAGTAGGGTGCCTAACACCTTCCTTACTCGTAATTGACTCCCGAACCTAAAATCTCTTCCTCAAGTTAGGGTTTTTTTCAAATCTTTTCCTTAAATAAAATTTGGTGGCGACTCCACAGATCAAATTAAACTCTTTTCAAAATTTTAGCGAGTTCATCGTCTCGTTGTAATTACGGTTATGACAGCAATGAATGGTCGACTTTGGTTAAAAGGGACACATTCATGAAATATTAAAAAGCCTTCATGGATAATTCCATGAGTAAGTATTAAAAATTCAATTCTTTTATCATTATATCACTATCTCTAATTATATTTGATATTTTTTCTATTTTTTTAAAGTTCCCAAGAGAAGCTGGAGGAACCGGGTGTGGATATTATGTCATGAGACATATATTTCACATTGTCTTGGCATCTATCGTTGATTCTTTGACCAAGGTAATTACAATTATCACAATTTGATAATTTTATTTTTAATTTATAACATGATATTTTCTCTAATTTCATTCAAAAACATTTTGTAGATATTTCAAAATCCTCACCCTTTAACCAATGAAGAAATTGATGATGTTAGAAGATGTTGGGTGGAATGTATGATAGGGGTAGCCAATTTGGGTTGATTTTATGTAAGTTTAAGTTATTTCCTTTGTAAAGTAGTGAATAAATTTAGATTTGATAATAAATAGTGATATATTTAGTTTAAATAAATAGATTATGTGGTTGCTATATTGTCTGTCCCTTTATTCTGGTTGTATATGTAGGTATTGTGAATAAATGATATGGTAGTATACCTAAACAAAATGATCATTAAAAGAAAATGACTTTCTACATCGATTAAGACCATAAGCAATGTAGAAAGGGACTTTTTACATAAGGTGAGACAGTGGAAAGTAGGACTTTTTACATCTGTTTAGGTTACCAATCGACGTAGAAAGTATGATTTTTACATCAGTTGCAATCAAAACCGACGTAAAAATTACACTATCTACATTGGTCTGGTGCCTTTAACCAATGTAGAAAGTAAGTTTTTTACATTGGTTCGTAGTCCAACTAAGGTAAAAAGTCTAACTTTCTACATCAGTTGTAGAACTGATTTAGAAAGTCTTACTTTCTATATCCCCCACTTTTGTACCTCTTAAATAACTAATGTAAAAAGTTCATAACAACTGATGTAAAAATTTCATTTTCCCCCAGTGTCTTCTTCTTTTTTATTATTTAAAGAAGCAACCATGTTGAAGTAATTTTAGAAGTTGGTGAAATGGATTTCATTAGTAGAACAAGTTTCATGCATATTGAATTTTTCGGACATTGAATATTGTTTGAGATGATAATGTTTTTGGATGTTGCTGTGTATGAAAATGCATGTACGTGCGAAATGTCATCCTATATTACTTGTTGAGGTTAATAAAAGTCTTACAATTATGCAAAAATATGGTATAGAAGAGACTTCATTTTGATGGTTGTTAGGTGTGACCGATGATATGAAGATACAAAGTAGATTATTATATAAATTTAAGCTATAGGTGGGTGGACAGTCATGGAGGTTTTAGGATACAACATGTAAAATTTCCTTTTACTCCTTTAGATATCTTTTTTTTTGTTAGTGTTACGTATCATCAATCGAAATGTTGATTTGAAGGATTCAAATAGTGATTGCTATATGAAAAGATTATTTAAAGGGAAACAAGTAAATGTCGTTAATATATTTGACCTATTAACCATGAATTGTGATGATGATAATTTGGATTTATTTCCCTTAAACCAATTATAATGTAGATGGTAGTTTGTTAAAGTTTTTTGATGACTTAGATGTTGTAAACACCCAATTATGTCTGAGACCTCTAGTTGCTAAATTAACTAAGGGACTAACCCTGATTTAATAAATAAAAATGAAAAATAATAATAAAAATAATAATAAAAAATAAAATGATAATAATAATAATAATAATAATAATAATAAGAGAATGGAAAAACAGATATGGACGGAAATACCAAAATAGGAGGAAATAAATAAAGTAAAGTAAATAAAATAAAAAATTATATAAAAGCTAAAAGATAAAATGGAAAAAGGAAAAGATAGAAAAGAAGAAAAATAATAATAATTAAAATAAATAAAAGTGGTAAATAAAAAAGGAAAAAATAATAAAGAGAAAAAATGATGAAGGAAATGATGATAATAAAAATAAAAAATATATATGATAAAAAGAAAAAGATGAAAAAAGCCAAAGAAATAATCAAGAGAATAAAAATGACTAGATAAGTAAATAATAGTAATAAGAAATAAGAAAAAAAAAAAAAAAAAACAAAACAAGGGAAAATAATAAATAAGTAAATAAAAATAATAAAGGAAAGGGGAAGAAAAGAAATAAATAACGGGAAAATGAAAGTAAAAACAAAATCTGAAAAATAAATAAGAAAAAGAAAATAATAATAAAATAATAAAAAAAATATAACAATTAAATAAAAAAGAGGCGGAGGCGAGGCTACGAGGCTATAAAATAAAAGAGACCAGGGACGAGGGTCCGAGGTTTTCTTTTTTCGGCTTTTGGCTCGGGTTTTGACAGTGACGCTGAAAGACTAGAAGGAGAAAGGTAAACGAGATTTCTTCGGAAAAGATTCCAGAGACCTCAATTCCAGTGCTGCTCCAAAATCAGGAGTCTCGATTCCGCCATCACTACTCACGTTGAGCTTCGTACCAGCGGAACGGTCCAATCGCACGATCTTACCCTTTCATCGACCACACAGAGGTTAGTTTCAGTTCTCCATGAATATCAGATGACGAATTGTGCATATTTGTGTTAAGAAGTTATGCTCCTATCAAGATTCCCGCATTGAAGTATGTTAACTTTGTTAAAATGTGTTGTGATATTACTGTGTGGATCTAGTCCTTCGAAGGATTAGTGTTTGATGAATTGCATCACTAATAACCATTAATTTGAGCGACGCTAACCAAAGATCTAGTGAGGAGGTAATGGTTGTAAACTAAGATTAGATTCAGTAGAGATCCCTCCACATCCTGTAGGTAGATCCAACAATAGGTAGTAGCCTCACCGAACAGGAAACGCTCCCATATCCATGCACCGCCAGGCAGCCGGAATCCACAATTGGCTAATGGATCCTCGAGACCAAACGCCGCTTGAAGAAGAATGCAGAGATTGGGAGGATTTGCCTAAGCAAAGGCCTGGAAGTTCAAAACAGAGAAGCCACGCATGAACTGCCCTTCCCACCTTGGAGGTCTGAAAGAAGAAGGGGGTCGTGATGTGCGCACACAAGGTCGCAGTGCAGCATGTCTTGATAAGAAGATCCACCAAGGCTGGAAGTGAAAGAACGTACCGAGGCCCTGAGCATAAGAACAAAAGCATGACTCTGTAGGTGGCCGAGGCGTTAATTCATGTGGGATCTAGGAGTTGTGTAGCTAGTTAGTTGGGTTAAGGAGGAGCGCAAACACGGTGATAAGGTAAGCCATTCATGCACGTACTGCTTGTCGGCGCCCCAATGGAAGGCAGAGCCTGAAGTCCAAGGCTCGTAATCAACCCCGAGAGCCTGATGAGATATAAACGGGAGCCAGCAAAGTTGAAAGAATGTTAAGCTCAGAAGGGAAGGTTGTTCTCAAAACCTCAGGCTCCCATAGGCGGGTCGACGTTGGCGTCATGCGAGGCTTGAACAGGAATTCAGGGAGCGGATCTATCTTCCTAGTAGCCCAATGTAAACCCCGGAAATGACGAAGTTGATCCTTGAGACTAGCGCTGATGAAGAGGTTGCCACTGACTCGGATTTGATGACACACTCTGCTCGGTAAGCGCTCATGCCACCATGAGAAACCTCATTCTGCAGTGTCTTCCCACCATGGATAGCATCCAAGCTTCGGAAGGGGGTGTTGATTTTCTGACGTTGCTAGCTGCATACTGGCTCGTAGCACCTCCCTGCACATATGGAACCCAGGTAGGGATAATATTTGCTATGAGATCCAACCTCCTCGGCTTCGGTACCTAAGCACGCCCAGGACCGCATTATCATTAAGTCAGCCCAAGCCCACTCGAACCCAAAGGCAAACCATGTGACCCCCTGTCGCTCACCTATTGATTGGAGATCGGAGATACTGTCCGGCCTGACTATTAAGCCCAAGACATCGAGGTCGGACCCACGCAAGCATGAAAAAGTCCAAAGATAGCGAAAGACACGAGCAGACTTCGCCCAACACCACAAAACGCCACTCGGTTCAATTTACCCACACCCTTCGGCCTTGGACGAATAATCCTGCATTCGATCAAAATGAGGAGAGTCACACAAGCTGAAGATGATGGTCGACGTTCCGGGAAGCTTTGGTCGGTCAGGGGGCTAGCAGGGAAGTCCACGAATACTCCCATAGAGCTTGACGTACATCCATGCGCGTGCCATAGACCCCATATGCTTGGTGCATCGCGTCCCACCCCAGGTCAGGTGAAAGATGACCCTACGCTCTCAATGTTGCCTTGAACCGAGCCTCAAGCAATCCACGAGCATGGGTATCAGGTCGGGAACCATCACCCAATGGCCAATAACGAACACTGGACCAGGGTTTTGGATCACCACGACTGGCAGCGAAATGGTACGAAACTACAGTGTTCTCATTGAACCACACTTTGACCACATAAGGCCTAGCATCTTCGTTGCATGCATGAAACGAAGATATCCCTGGAGCTCAGTGGCCATTTTATTGGGGAGAGAGCAAAATGGCCTTGTAAGAGAAACCCGTGACGTGCATTAAAATGAGGAAGCCAAAGGAGGAGCCGTTTTCCAGCCATACAAAGCCATGCATAAAAAGGGGCCCACTGCGTGTCATAAAGGGGGGAAACTTTTGGGAAAATGACGGTCAAGTCCTCAGAATTCCCATATTTACGATTAGGCCCTCAAAACTCTTCGAAATTACTATTAGGCCCCTGCACTTTGCAAATTTTCCATTAGGCCCCACGAGTCCTCATATTTATATTTTAACCCCTCTACTTTTCATATTTACATTTTGACCCCTCTACTTTGATCCCTCTGCTGTTAATATTTATATTTAGACCCCAAATATTTCCCATATTTACGGTTAGGCCCCTGTAGTTCCCATACTTACCATCTGACCCCTAAAACTTCCTGAAAGTTCGCTTAAACCTCCCGCGCCTCCAATAGTTAATATTCAAGAAAAATCTTTCTAAAAAATCTTATTTTGCATTCCTTAATCTCACGGAACGGACCCTAAAAACGAACTGGTAGCTTTTTCTGTTGTTCGTTGTTTAGAGGTTCGTATGGGTCCAAGTGCAGTCATAGTTGTCTTAGGCCCTGTGCATATGTGGATTGGGGATTGCCCTCCCTTTTGAAATAAATAAAGATGTCGTTTCGCATTCCTTAATCTCACGCGACGAGTTCTAAAAATGAACGGTAGCTTTTTTCTGTTGTTCGCTGTTTAGAGATTCATATGGGTCCAAGTGCAGCCGTAGTTGTCTTGGGCCCTGTGCATATGTGGATTGGGGATTTCCCTTCCCTTTTTCATTAAATAAAAATCTTATTTTTCATTCCTTAATCTCACGCGACGAGCTCTAAAAACAAACTGGTATCTTTTTCTGATGTTCGCTGTTTAGAGATTTGTATGGGTCCAAGTGCAGCCGTAGTTGTCTTGGGCCCCGTGCATATGTGGATTGGGACTGCCCTTCCCTTTTTCAATTAAATAAAAATATTATTTTGCATTCCTTAATCTCACGCGACGAGCTCTAAAAATGAACTGGTATTTTTTCTGCTTTTCGCTGTTTAGGGATTCGAATGGGTCCAAGTGCAGCCGTAGTTGTCTTGGGCCCTGTGCATAGGTGGATTGGGATCGCACCCTTAAAATATTTTCAAAAAAGGCAACAATGCATTCGCTTTTCAATTCAAACACCTTTCGAAGGTCAAGCCTTCAAACCAGAACTACGTAAGCCTTGAATTTCTCATTGCACCGACGAATACGTAGGAGCAGGATCAAGTCCTGTCAGGCTAACCCCCATCAAGTATTTATTTTCACAACTAATTAAAGGGATCAAACGATTTTCAAATAATCACACACTCAGTTCCAGGGTACTGTTCTTCGGAACAGGCGAGTGGAGTGCCGAACACCTTCCCCATTCGTAACCGACTCCCGAACTTCGAATCTCATCCGCGAGTCAGGGTTCTTTCCAAATCTTTTCCCTTTAATTAAAAGTTTAGTGGCGACTCCACACATAATCAAATAAGTTCATTTTTAAAATTTTAGCGAGTTCGTCATCTCGTCGGAATCACGGTTGCGACAGATGTGATTGATAAATTTAATTGGGGAGGTGTTATGTATGATATTGTTTGAAAGTTTGACCAAAGAGGATGAAGTTTTGAAACAAGGAGCCAATCTACATCAGGTGTATATGATAGGATGTTCAGTTGTGTTGCAAGTTTGTATATGTTTGTTGTATGAAGTTGATTATAAATGTAAAATTATTTAGTTCTTTTGCTAACATTTATAATTTTTGTTATTTATATGTAGATTTGGATGCTGGAGTATTTGTGTATTTTTAATAAAGATGTTGCAGTGTGCTTAAATTATTTTCCTTGTGTTATAAATTGGTGGAACATTAAGAAATAAAGAGTGACATTGAGTGGTTTATTTGACAAAAATATTGTAGGTGACCCAATATATTGGTTTAGATATGAATTAATATTTATACTTTTAATTTTATTGTTGATATTAGATGAAATTGATAACATTGTATTAGATTGTTCAAGACTTGACACCAAGAAATGATGATCTTTAACATGAAATAGATATTGAAGTGTTTCAGTTTGCATTGTAACACCCTAATAATGATATCTATCTTACCCTTAAGTCATATCGCAAAATCACTACTAGATTGTTAGTTCATGATGCAGAACTTCTTTATAAATTACCATTATTGAAAATATGGTACAATTTTTTTTCTTTAAAACCTTTATTAAAAATACAAGTCTCGCCGTAGTAATTATCGTAGAAGAAAAGAATACCTCAAAAATCATCTATTCAGAGCCAATTAGGGCTTCTAAGCACCAATGAAGATTTCATAGAAAATATGCTAGAAAAATTCTAGAAAAATTTATATAGATTAGAAACAATTTTATATTAATTAAAATATTTTTTTCTATAACTTATCTCATAATATTCCAATTTTATAAAAAATAAGAGGTTTAATTGGACCCGAAATGCATGTAGGCTTTGTTTTCTCTTCTAGATTATTTTCCAAATAAATTTTTATGGAAATTATCTATTTTAAATATTTATTTGGCACTTTGAAAGTGATCCAAAACTTTCTAATCTTTCAAACACACGAACTTGATCGAACCAAATCCAAATAATTTAAAAAATAATATATATATATATATATATATATATAAATAAATAAATGGGGTTAAAAACGGTTTTCTTCTTTGTTAACACATAGATGAAACCCTCCTCCATTTCTAAATTTCAAACTCAAATTACTTTCAATTTGTTCGATCATTTTCAAATTCTTACTAGTAAGGAACATTTAGGCATTAAGTTTTCTTGAAAATTTTCATGTTTTTATCTCCTCTCTTGTTAAACCAAAGCTTCCATGTGGGGGGGGGGGAATTAAACTTTCCTCTAATTCCTGACTCTAATTGGTTCAATACTAAAAGCCTTCAGGGACCTTGCAATCTCTAGTGATCTCTAAATGGAAGAGGGATAGTATAGCAATGGACTTTATTATTGGTTTATTGAAGACTCTTGTGGGTTATGATTCTATATGGGTGATTATTGACTGTTTGACAAAATCAACACATTTTCTCCCTATCAAAATCTAGTATCCCCTAAACAAGTTGACTTAGCTTTATACAAAAGAGGTGGTGAGGCTACATGGAGTACCTTCAAGTATTGTGGCTAACAGAGATCTAATGTTTACGTCTCGAATTTTGAGAAGTTTACACGAAATATTGGGGATGAAGCTCAGACTCAGTTTAGCCTACCATTCCCAAATCGATGGACAATCTGAGAGAACTATTCAATCATTAGAAGAATTGATAAGGGCTTGAGTTCTTGAACATCGAGGAAGCTTACCATACTAGCATAGACATGACACCATTTGAGATGCTACAGGAGGAAATGTAGAACTCCCTTATGTTGGTATGAAACTGGTGAGAACTTGATACTTAGATAAAAAATCATATAGCAGACTAGTGATAAGATCAAGAAGATTCAAGATAAAATAAGAACGGTACAAAGTCGACAGAAGATTTACTATGATAAGAGAAGAAAACCACTTGAATTTCAAGAAGGAGACCATGTTTTCTTGAAAGTTACACCTACTACTAGGGTCGGTAGAGTACAAAATTACGCCACATTTTATTGGAATTTGTCAAATCTTACAAAGGATTGGACCTATTTCATATGAGATAACTTTGCTTGCATTCCTTTCTAATCTCCATAATGTGTTTCATGTTTCCTAACTTCATAAGTACATACCTGACCCCTCACATGTGATCCAACTAGACCTGATTCAGTTAAAGGATAACCTTACATACAAGACATCACCAATACAAATTGTCGATTGAAAACTTAAAAAGTTAAGGAATAAGGAGATTCCATTGGTTAAAGTAGTATGGAATCAAATTGATTACAGTGACGAAGACGCAACCTGAGAATTAGAAGATAAAATAAAGGGATCTCATCCACAACTTTTTACCTAAGATATGTAAATTTCAAGGACAAAATCTATTTTAAGGAGAGAGGAATTATAACACCCTCAAATTTTTCTCTTTATACACTTTTAGTTCAAACTTCATAGTTGGTGTTGTTTGTCATTTTTCAAGTGACAAATAAAATTTTTTAGAAATTAATAAGGGAAAAATATAAAGAGAATTTATATCCATTTAATTAATATATTTTTATAGGATTATATATAAATTTGAATCCTAAAAAAGAAAAACTCAAAAGGCCACCTATTCAACGATTTCATATACCTTTAGTACGAAAAACTTGGAAACTTTTTATAAATATAAGGAGAGGGAATTTAAGGTATCTTATTTTGATAAAATTATTTATATTAATTTTTATAAATTTTATATAATTTTTGTTTAGAAATGAATACCTAAAAAATCATCCATTTGGAGTCAATTATGACTTATAAGCATCGATGAAGATTTTATAGAAAATGTGTTAGAAAAATGATGAAAAAACTCCTATAGCATATAAATGATTTTATATTAATTAAAATATTTTCTTCTATAATTTATCTAATAAAATTCCAATTTTTTCTAAAAATAAGAGGTTTAATTGGACCTAAGATGCACATAGGCTTTATTTTCTCTTCTAGATTATTTCTCAAATAAATTTTTATGGAAATTATCCATTTTAAATATCTATTTGACACTTTTAAAGTGATCCAAAACTTTTTAATCTCTCAAACACACGAATTTGGTCGAACTAAACCTAAATAATTGAAAATAATAATAAAATAATAAAATATATATTAATATACATAAATACATAAGCGAGGTTAAAAATAGTTTTCTTCTTTGTTCATTCATGCTAAGAACACAAAGACAAATCCCTCCTCCATTTCTAAATTTCAAACTTAAATTACTTTCAATCTGTCTTATCGTTTTTAAATTCAACTTAGGGTTTATTTCATCTACTGGTAAGGAACATTTAGGCACCAATTTTTCTTGAAAATTTTTATGTTTTTCTCTCATTATCTCTTGTTGTACCAAATCTTTCATATGTGGGAAAATTAATTTTTCTTCCAATTCTTAACTCTAATTAGTTCAATACTAACCTATATTAGTTATTCTTGCTATTGATTATTTAGGAAGCACCCTTGGAAGTGAGATTTTTGGATTTCTTCCTCTCAACACTTCAAGGGTACCTCAACTTAGTGAGAGTAAGGGGGAGGAAAAATGTACTTGTGGAATTCAAGGGTAGAATTTGAGTTCCCCTAACTTAATTTAGGTTTATTTGGTTAAAATTGGCCAAAATCTTAGGGGAAGGTACTTTGGGAGTGAAATTTAGCCATCCCTTTTTATTTTATCATTTTATTTTTAAATTAATTATGTTAGGATAGTCCTTTATAATGATGCAATTGATTATGAGCTAGGAGAATTAAGCAAAATATAGGTATTTAGCCTAAAGAATTGAATTTGAGCCAAAATTGAATTATGAGAATAGTTTGGGTATCTTTTGGATTTAAAAAATATTATAATGATTAGTTTTGAAAGGGCTCTAAGGATATTAATTATGTTGATAATTTATAAGGATTATGCATAATTAATATATTTGGCTTTGTGTATTATAATTGATTGAAAATTGCTTGTTGAGAGCGATTTGGAGTAACTCTGATTTTTAGGAGTATATTAAATATTGTCTATTAAGTTATTTTAAATTTTTGAGGATGCTAAATTATATAAAAATTATTTGTTTTGATGAATCTTAATTGAGGTATTGCATGCTTGGCTACATAGAGCCTAATTGAGCCATAGATATTAGGATAAGAGATCACCAATGGAAGTGATAATCTTTTAAACAAAAATATTATCTATTATATGTGAATTGTGATAACTAAGGATTAAAATATCCTTAGTTACTGGAGAATGTATGTGATAGGGGAATTGTTTGTGTGAAATTGCCTTGAATAGTTCTTGTGTTGATATGATATCTTATAAAAAATAAAGAAGAGTCCGAGTACAGATAGAGGTCTGCTGGAACTTTTCTAGGAACCGTTAGATGAAATTTACTTGAAGGTCAAAAAGAAAGTTGATTGTGAATATGTGACAGTTGAATGAATGTATTAAGTTTATTGTAAGCGTGCATCATGCATATTAAATACAATAAAGTAAGGAAGTCACGACCTACAAGGGAGTGGTTGTTTAAGAGCTTAGATGGTTAGTGGTTGAGGGTTATGACGTATAAGGGACCTAAGGTAGTTCTTTAGTGTCGAGGCCGTCATGTTTCGCAAACTTAGCCATATTGACTTGCCTCAATGATTATCATGGTCAAAGAATCGATTTTCTATTGATTTGCCAAATAGGTAGTTAATCTTTGGTTTGAGAAGAAGTTAAACAGATTTGATGAATTGCAATAAGAGACTGCATGGAAATTCGAGATCTTGACAACTTCCTAGGACATTAGACATGGGCCCATATTCCTGACATTTTCAATTTAAGATAGACCAAAGGTTAAACAAGACTCAATGATAATTGCTATGAACTTGAGCTCTCAAAGAAAATGAAAGTCTTTCATGTGCATTCATGCATGACATAAACATGGCATTGACCCTTGTATATGTTAATTGTTAGATTAACTCCACTCTTGATGATGTTAGAACAAACACTTATGTGAGTATGGTTATATATAATCTAACATTGTATTTTACTATTCATATACATGAATATTTAAGAATTCTCACTCCCTCTATTTGTTTTGTTACTACCATTTCACTCTATTAGTAGTTGCCCATACTAAGGAACACAACTCGCTTGCCATTCTACCCTTAAGTGGATTTATGCTTTGGTGATCGAAGGATTTTCGGAAACAAAAGAAAGCTTTAGTTTTGTGAAAAATTAGTTAGTATATTATTGCATACGTGTGTGTGCGTGTCTATATATATATATATATATATATATATATATATATATATATATATATATATATATATATATATATATATATATATAGCTGTTCTATGACCCTCATAGTTAGTTAGGTCCTTAGATTTCCTATTCCCTTTTTGAAAAACTTGAGAATTATGTATTTAAGTGATGTATTGAATACTCCTTATGTACATGTATGTAGTTGTGTGTGCTATTAGTATTTTATTATACTCATGGAGTGGAAAATGTGACATGCACCACTATGATGGGGAGGCACACATTAAGTATGAATCTATAAATGATTATATGACAAATAGGTACTATAATGATGATCGTATACTTTTATATCGGTGATACATATAACCAATTATTTGGTTAATAGCAAGGGATGTCACACATCACTTTATTTTGTGTTTCCTTACTTTAAGATGACATGTATAACAAGTGATACTATAAGGAATCTTGGTCTTTTGTCCTATCAAGCTTAGTTAGGGATGAAATCTTGATTCTTGTGTTAGTAATGACTTAGTGAACTAAGTTAACCACCAGGTTGCACTAAGTTAACCATATGATGTTAGTTAGTGAATTAGACATACGTCATTTTGTAACACCCACAATTTCTAATGATAGGCTCCTTAAGTTACAAATGTTCTTTAACAAGAAATAAAGCTGAGAGAAATTAGAGAATTTTTAATAAATGATAAAAAGGCCCTTGCACTAGGATGACACAAATGAATGTGCAGGTAACTCAAAATAAAAGTTAAAAGACATTTTGAAGGTTTAGAATCCTTCAATCATGGTTAGAAAGTCATAAGAAAAATTAGAAACAAAGAGAGAATGAAAATGCCCTTAGAAATATTTATCTTCTATAAGGGCTAAATTGTTTCTGGAAAATGGTTAATGACATAAGAATGATTCAGGAATGAACCAATAAGTATTAGAAATATCGGAGAATAGTTTGGGAAACTTTCTGGAAAATGCTCAAAAAATTACCAAAATGCCTCTAAAAGGTTAGGAGGGCAAGAAACTGTGAAGCAAAGGTCTGGAACATGGAGCTTATCCATTTTGCATGAATTTAACATGTGAAAAATGAGATGATGACTCACCTCATGAATCATCACAACATTAATGGCATGTAAGACAAAAATATTTATGAAAAGAGATTAAATTAACCGTAATTACAACGAGATGACGAACTCGCTAAATTTTTTTTAGAAAGAATTAATTGATTATGGAGTTGCCACCAAATTTTATTTTAAAGGAAAACATTTGGAAAAACCTTAACTTGAGGAAAAAATTCTAGGTTTGGGAGTCGGTTACGAATAGGGAAGGTGTTTGGCACCCTACTTGCCCGTTCCAAAGAACGGTACCCTTAAACTGAGTGTGCAATTTTGATATTTTGAAAACTGTTTGATCCCTTTAGTTTAAAATAAAAATAAATAGGTTTGTGAAAAATAGCCTGATAGAACTTGATCCTGCTCCTGCGTATTCCTTGGTGCAATGGAAAATTCAAGGCTATGTAGTTCTGGTTCGAAGGCTTGAGCTTCAAAGGTGATTGAAAAAGCAGAGTATTTTGAAGATTTTAAAGAAAATCCTTAGTCCACATATGCACAGGATTTGAGGCAAACGAGGGCTGCACTGGGACCCATATGATTTCTGAATCCCGAACAGTAGTGTGTGCTACCAGTTCGTATCTAGAACTCATCGCGTAAGACTTAGAATTATTTAAACACATATTTAGTTTTTACACGTGTTCCTAGATCCACATATGCACAGAGCCGAAGGCAAGCGAGGGTTGCATTGCGACTCATATGACTCTCCGAACATTGAAAGACAGGGTATGTTGCACTTTCAACTTCGAAACTCATTGCGTGAGGTCTAGGATCGTTTAAAGCTTTGAAAAGAATTTGAAAAAAATATTGAGGATTTGATTGACAAGGGATGATCTTTGATCCACATGCACAGAGTCGGAGGCAAACGAAGGTTGCACTGTGATAAACCACCGTTCTGTTGATTTATCTGTGAAAAATTAGTTATAATTATAATATAATTTATGATTATTTAATTGTAATTCTACTTAATTTTCCTTAATTTTGTAGGAATGGTCACGCATGCTAAGAATCCAAAAATAGGCAAGTTTTGGACCAAAAAGAGGGTAAAAGAAGCATAAAAAGATAATACATCTAATGCGATAATAACACGTCAGCCCTATGGTGCTGCAAGATTAAGTAGATTGGTCGCGACGGCTAAGGAAGCGGCTAGGTCAAGCCCAGTCCACCACATTGAAACCTTAATCCACGCCTATAAAAGGGAGACTCTATTACACCATATCACACCATCCTAGGCTCCAAAGGTCACACCACTCTCCAGGGCGTAAGCCTATCACTACCTCGGAGACACACCATTCCACTCTCATTTCTCTTTTAGTATCCTCCAGTAGGATTTCAGAGGAAAAAGTTCTTCATAGTGCGAGTTGCAACATCCTATTGCCAGCCTTGCTGACACTATGGTTTTGTCATTCTCTTGTAGAATTAGGATTATAGATTGTTCTATGGGATTAGTATGTTTTTATTTGTCTTATCTCTCCATGTGTAACTAACCCCAGATCATGGAGCTTTGGTGAAACTTATAATGTAACCGATTGAACCTTTTTTTCCTTTTTACGAATGATTCCATATTTCTATTCAACTGTATTTTCCTTATTATGCATAATTAATTTCTAAGTTAATTAAGGGATAAACGATCGTACCATTTCCTAATTAATGGAACTATAAGGTAAACTGAATCTAAGGGTTTTGGAGGATCAATCGGAATCCTTGATTTCTAATCAGTTATTAATCTAACAAGTCCACATGTTCTTTATGCTTCTCTTAATTATATACCTTGCATTGCATGATCATTGGGGGTAGTAACTTGAGGAAAAGAATATTGCTATTGCATGATTATTGGGTAGTAATAGAATGAGAACGGATGGTTAGCAATTGGCTCAAATCATTCATAAGGGAATTAGGATGAAATTGGGTAAAGTTATAAGAGAAACCAAAGTCTCATGTCTTTCCATAATTGAACTTGTATTTGTGCTCTTTTGTCTTTAAATTGCTTACTCTCATTATGTCCCCTTTTTACATTTACTTTGAATATTTCTAAACAAATCCTTTTCTGGTGAGCTCAAAAATTAGTATTTAATATTTTTTAAGATTGTTAAAATAGTCTCTGTGGGAACGATATTAAGGGTTTTAAATACCCCTTTTCTACACCGATGGGTGCACTTTCCGTGGGGAAAAACTTTGTACGCATAATAAACGCATAACACACTGCGACTCATATGACTCTTCGAACATTGAAAGACAGGGTATGCTGCACTTTCAACTTCAAAGCTCATTGCGTGAGATCTAGGATAGTTTAAATAAAAATGGACTTGATTTTTAAAAATAACAAAAATAAAAATAAAAGGGAATTGGGCTTGACCCAAATTAAGTAAGAATGAATTTGATTTCTTAAAGAAAGAAGAATTGGGCTTGACCCAAATTCGGAAAATGGAATTGATTTCAGAATAAAAAAAGAAAATGGGCTTGATCCAAATTAAGAAAATAAATTTAATTTCAAAAAGAATTGGATTTGACTAAAAGTAAAAATGAACTTGACTTCTAAAAGGAATTGGGTTCAATCCATATGAGAAGAAAAAAATGAATTAGATTTTTAAAAGGGAAATTGAAAAGTGGGCTCACCCCACATAAACATTGAATTTTATTTCAAATAAAAAAAGAAATTGGGCTTGATTTAAAATTAAGAAAAAAATTGTCTTGATCCAAATTTAAATTAAAAAGGATTTGATTTCAAATTAAAAAAAAAAGAGAAAGAAAAAAAAGAAATTGGGCTTAACCCAAAAAGATAAAAAAAATGGCTTTGGTTTCAATTAAAAAAGGATTGGGATTGACTTAAAAAAAACATGGAAGGATTTATGTTAATTGAATAAATTGACCCATTTTAAGTGCATCAAGTCCATCGGCTTAGATTTAATTAAATTTGTGGACCATAAATTGTAATCCAGAGCTTAGCTCAAGTGGTTAGCTCTTCACTTTAGCCATGGGCGTGACCTCTGTAATGTCTTTGATCAGGATGGTCTTAGTATATGTAGTTTTTGCCGTTCGAATCCTATTTAAGGTGAGTGTGAGGTACTTATCAGCCATCCAAAAACACAAAGCTATTTGGGGCCTTTACTTTATGGAATTCTTCATGTGGGCCATAAAACAAGGCCATGTATCAGCATCAAGCATGCAGCTAATCTACACTCTGTTATTACTATCTGATTAACTAAGTCTTTACCCCAAAGGTTTGAAACTGAACCAACGTATAATGCCTCTGATTACCTTTCTACCGAAGCACTACTCGCTGCTATCTTAGTTTTCATCATAAATTGACTCTCCTCTTGCAGGCCTTGGCCCTCTTAGTCTAGCTTACATTCTTATACATTCACAAGGTCCTTGGCAGTAATAACAGATTTAATATTGGGGCCTATAAAGTGCAACACAATAGCCCAATTTCCACTGTGAATGGTCAACCAATCAATTTTGATATGAGATATAGAGAATGATAGAAACTTCAAGAGAAATTACCTAGATTCACTTTTATTCGTGATTAGCGTATAACTAAATTAGATTAAACAAATCAAACGATAATTTATTGAAGATTTGTGCAGATATAATCTTCATGCTTGTTTCGGTTCATTAATAAACCTTTCTTAATTCACATGTATCTTGATTCAATTTGTTCAGTTATTGTGATGATGGTTCGACCTCATTGTTGTTCCTTTAACACTATGTTTTATCTTCCACCAAGAACTTAGAATTTGTGTCTATTACTGGCATACAGATTTTCTATACTAGACCTACTGAGTTGTGTTGACAACTACCTCCAATCTTGCTCACACACTATTAAATCCAGCCAATGGAACTGGAAACATTTCTAGCAAACCACAAAGAACGAATAGGAGCAACCAAATTTGAAATTTGGCATGTTCATCAAGAATTCTCTAATATCATTCACTGGATCGCTTGTTCTACTTTAGAACATTAACGGATAACAAAGGTGAACATCATCAAACAATAAAATCAAATTTGAACTTTACCTGGCGGTAGCGAATGAGGAGGAGTTCTCACCAAAATACCGGTTCACTTTTCTTCTCTTTTCTACGGCTCAGAGCCAGAAAATGAGGACCAACCTCTAGAGGCACCAAAAGCTTCAGGTTTTTCCAAGGTGAAGAGTTTTTGGAGGGGATTTTCCGATCTCTTCCAAAATCCTTTCTTTGTTCCAAGAAAACAACCTCTCCGGAAAGAAGAAAAAAACCCCTCTCCCTCACTGTGTTTTCTGTTTAAATATCCAATGCCCTCCGCCTCTTCATTTTTGGTGGGTTTATCAGTTTTTATTTTTATTTATTTTTCCTTTTCCTTTTTTCAGTTTATTATTTCTTTTTTCTTTTTTCCTTTTCCCTAACTAATTCATAACTAACATTAACTAATCTAACTAACTTCCTAACTAAATTCCTAGCTAAAATTTTCATTTTTCTTCTTTTTTTATTGGTTATTTTTATTTATTTTCATCTATTAATTTTTTTTATCTTTTCTCTTTTTTTATTTATCATTTTTGTTTTTCCACTTTCTTTATTTGTTTTATTTTTATTATTTATTTATTCTTATTTGCTAAATTTGATTAATTAAACCATGATTTGATCTCGGACGTAATTAGATGTTCACATTGATTAATTAGAATTAACCATGCTTAAAATAAATTAACCTTGATTAGTGTTAAACTAATCTTAAAGGATAATTCCTTACATTTACATTTAATTTGAAAAATAAAAATTACATATAAATGGACCAAAATGTCTTTCAGTGGGAATTTAATTCCTAAATGCCTTAAAGTGGCCAAATTTGCTATAGGCCAAGGTGAAGCTCATTTTCTTCATTATCAACCTTCTAAAAACTTGAGCAAACTCTCTAAACTCACCCAAAACTCAAACTTCTCTTAAAATACCATAAACTTAAACTTTCATCTTTTGAGTTTAAGTTATAACAAGACAAACCAACAAAGCCCCACCACCATCCTTGGAAGCATTTGGGTGGACCAAAAAAGAGAGAAAATAAAATTCAGAAGACCCACCTAATCTTTACAAAGTCTTCAATAACCAGGGTCTTTACCATAAACTTTTTCTAAGCTTTTAATTATGTGTTTATGGCTTGTTTTTCTTCTCTTTTTGGTGGATCTCTCTCTAAGTTCTATAGATCACACTTTCTTGAGTTTGACGGAGTTCAAAACTACCCTTGGTTTATAAAAATGAAAATCAACAATTTTTAGTGAATTTTAGAAGTTAAAAGGGAATTTTGATGGATTAAAGTGTGTCTTATAACCTTTGGAGAAATTTAGTCGGTTAAAATTTCATAAAAAATGATTTTTAGAAGTTTGGCAGATTTGAGAATTTTTGTGAAAAGTTTTTAGATGCTCAAATTAAGGGATGGATAGATCTTGAAGTAGATCTAGTGGATCTTCACTTGGTTGTCTTGAAAAATGCTTTCTTTATGATAAAAATTGTAAGCTTGCTAACGTCTTCTCTTAAAAGTTTTAATCTTAATCTTAATATTAGACTTTGATAAAATTCTAGATCTAGATGCATATGATAATAGTCCTAAAAGACTAAAAAGGCTATGTCCCAAAAGTTACAAACTTAACTTAAAAATTGGACTTTAAAGCTATAAGAGAAATTGTGGACTTATGGACTAAAAGTTCAACAAGACACTTAAAATCCTCCATGATTATGACCAAAGCTATGGATTAAGGACAAATCTTGATGGACCCAAAAGCATGTGATGTAACAAGTGCTAAAATTCATGATACCAAGGTCAAGTGAGAAGAAATTGAGAAAAAAAACCTTTGCTTGGACAAAAGGTGGATTCGGTCACTCTTCATTAATTAAGGGGAATTGAGTTTAAAATTTTGATTAAGGTGTAATGAGGAGCCTAACCATGTAGAAGAAAAAAGTTATAATTTTAAAAGAGACTTGGTAATGGTTTAGGTAACCATTCGACTATATCTAGGTAAAATTGGTGAAAGTAAGTTAAAATCTAATTAAGACTTAAAAATGAATCTAAATATGCATAAGGTGGTGATTATAAATCAATAATTGAGTTGTGGGAGTATGATGGACCATTCAACCATGCCTACTAAATAAGAAGGAAAAGTTTTAAAAATCTCTAAGTTGGTGTAATTTAATAACCTGAGTTCTAACTAGTACAAATCACCTTCTAAATGTATGAAAAAATGAACCATAATGCTTTAGGAGATTAGGGATTAGGTTATGCCAACCATAAGGCAAGTAGGTAAAGTAAGTTAAATTGGATGTTTGAAGATCTTTAAATAAAAACATGAGTAAGAAGCTTTGAATTCACATCCAAGGGGATAAACAAGTAAATCAATTAGTGACTCAAACTTGATTAGTAAAGTTAATGGTAAAGAAACATAAAACTTATAACACTCAAACTTTAAATAAGTAAGTTGTGCTTAAAACATTCAAATTGATGAACATAACGAAGATATATATAAATAGGCCATTTGGCCAACTAATCCAAGATTTCACCATTTCATAAACTTACACTAAAAATATTTAAGAGAAACATTATCTTTGAAAAAAGGAAAGGTTGAGAGGTAACTTATAAGTATGAGTAGACTAAGTTCCTATGAGATATTTCTCATAAAACTTAATGAATAAAGTAAGATGGACAAGCTCTTGGAGGAAGGTTACTTGCTGTCCGATAAATTTACATCAAGCATAATTAAGAAATCTTGATTCGAAGGTAGGTTTCTAATTAGAATAATTATGCTAACTTGTTGTGTTGCGTCATGAGTGCACAAAAATGAATGTAAAGTGTGTGAAATATACTCTTGATTGTTTATAAAAAGGGATGTGTTATATAATGCTCACATGTGGATGATAAATGTGAAGGTAGTTTGGATTAGAGGCTATGTGTGCATGGTATATTGATTGGATTGTTTAAGCATGCATGTTATTTGGAAGCCTTAAAAAGGAATCTAATTAATTAAGGGATCACTAAACAAATAACTTATGAGAAAAGTTAATATTACTTTTAATGTGCCTCGTCCATATTCAGAAGGCAAAAGGGTCTTTCTATTATGAAGCTTTAGGTCTTCAATGATTATGATGATGAAGACCATAAAGGAATAAGATTGTGTCCTAAGAATATAAGGTAGGATAGTAGAGCCAGTGAAAAGATATTGTTTGACTAAAATGTATGATATGCCTATGATATAGATTATTGCTAAGAGAGAGATAGAGAAATAAGAAGAATTATGACTAAGGAATTAATGAAATAATAGTCAAATGATATTTGTGAAATGATGCAATGTGATTTCAAGAGTATGTAAAATGTATGAAATCCAGAATAAGTAACTTGTATGCTTATGATAGAAGTTTGTTCCTACATCGCAAAAAGAAATCCACTTCAACTAAAATTTTTTTACAAATTAAAAGTGAACTTGTATGCATGTCATTGTTCTTGTTGTTCATGATGACAGTGAACCTCCTAGAAGTGGTCATCCATGTGTTTGACTTTTTTTCACATTGAAATTTTTATCCATATTTTTATTATATAAAGATTTTGTATGGACTTATAGGTATCTATACTTAATTATGTTTCGACTACGTTATTTATGTCAGTTTCTTTGTTTAATGATTTTTTATTTTGGAATTTATAATTTTATTAATAATGCTTATGTATATAGTATATATTTCATATAACTAGGTCTATTCCAATTAATTTTTATGTAAACAAAAAAATTTGAAAAATTTTAATTAAATATATTTACAACCAGAATTTGTTACTAAAAATTCGGTAACAAAATTAGCCATCACCAAAAATTATTAGTGACCACTTTTTGCGACCTATTATTTCATCTTAGATTTAGTTACGAGCAAAAATTAGCAGCAACCCTTTTTGCGGATGATAATTTGTGACCGATTTTGCAACCTATTATTTAGTAGAAAATATTTTCACAATTACTACATTTTTGCGACCACCGTTACAACCAAGTTTTAGCGATCGATTTTCAAACCAAATTTTTGATCGCTAATCTGGTAACCTACCACAAAT
Source organism: Canavalia ensiformis (assembly GCA_026541065.1). NCBI lineage: Eukaryota > Viridiplantae > Streptophyta > Magnoliopsida > Fabales > Fabaceae > Canavalia > Canavalia ensiformis. Next base: position 47,817 of record JAMKYM010001006.1, read on the forward strand.
AATGCGACGTCGTTACCATCTTGCTCTAATTTCATGAGCTCCACTGAGAATGAATCTGCTAATGATGTTGTTTTTCATTATGATAGTAAGCCTCCTAGAAGTGGTCATCCATTGTTTAATTTCTTTTCACCTTGAGATTTTTATCTATATTTTTATTATATAATGATTTTGTATGAACTTATAAGTATCTATACATAATTATATTTGGACTATGTTATTTATGTCAATTTCTTTCTTTAATTATTTTTTATATTACCATTTTAAATTTTATTAATAAAGGTTGTGTATATAGTATATAGTTCATATAACCAGGTCTATTCCAATTAATTTTTATGTAAATTGAAAAAATTTACAAAATTTTTATTAAATGTATTTAACAACAAAAATTTGTAACAAAAGATATGTTGCAAAATTAGTCACTACCAAATATTATTATCGACCACTTTTTGCAATCAGTTTTTGTGATCGAATTTTAGAGTGAATATTCTTTCTTAGATTTTGTCACTAGAAAAAATTACTAGGGACCACTTTTGCAATCAATATTTAGTAACTGATTATGCGACCAATTATTTGGCAGCAAAATTGATCACCATTAACAGATATTTGTGATCTTCGTTATCAACCAAATTTTAGCGATCGATTTTGTAACCAAATTTTTGGTCATTAAGTTAGTCACTTATGTCGCAACCGTAATTACGACGGGAGGACGAACTCGCTAAAATTTTAAAATAGATTTAAGGGTTTATGTGGAGTCGCCACCAAATTTTTATTTAAGGGAAAAACATTTGGAAAAAACCCTAGCTTGAGGAAGAGATTTAGGTTCGGGAGTCGGTTACGAGTGGGGAAGGTGTTAGGCATCCCACTCGCCCATTCCGGAGAGCGGTACCCTTAAACTGAGTATGTGATTTTTTGAAAACTGTTTGATCCCTTTAGTTAGATTGAAAATAAATAGATTAACGGAAGATAGCCTGACAGGACTTGATCCTGCTCCTACGTATTCCCCGGTTCAATGAGAAACTCAAGGCTTACGTAGTTCTGGTTTTGAAGGCTTGACCATTGGAGGTAAAGAGTTTGACAGATGATTTTTGAGGGGTTTTATTATTTAAGAGGAACCTTTAGTCCATGTATGCACAAGGTCCAAGGTAACTAAGGCTGCACTGGGGCCTATATGAATCCCTAAATATCGAACAGCAGTGAAAACTGCCAGTTTCCCGTTTCGAGCTCATCGCGTGAGACTATTGATTCCCAAAAATTATTTTCTTGAAAAAAAAAAAGGTTTGATTTGAAAAATAAATTCACTTCAAAACGAATTTGACTCAAAATTTGGAGAAAGGAATGAAACTTGATTTAAAATGAATTTGATTTCGGATTTTGGAAATTGAACTTGATTTGACTTTAAGAAATGAAACTTGACTTGAAATAAGCTTGATTTGAGAATTAATCTTTATTTGAAAATGAAAGAAATAAACTTGGTTCAAATTGAACAAAACTTGATTTGGAAAAATGATTAAACTTGATTTGGACTTTCTTTTGTGGAAGAAGAGTTAAACTTGATTAAAAACTTGGTTTGAGCTTGATATGGATTTGAAGGAAAGGACTTGGAATCGATTTTGAATTTGATTTGAGGAAAAAAAGCTTGATTTGAATTAAAATAAGCTAAAGAAAGATGGACTTGATTTTATTGATTTTGGACTTGGATTAATTGGATTTAATTTTTAAAATTAATTTTGGCAAAAGAAAGAATTAAATTTTAAATTTAATTGGCAGCTTGTGGCTTATGTAGTGTGAGCTTGTGGGTTAATGGCTTGTTCGGGTGGCTCATGCGGCTCGTGACTTGACAACTTATTTGTTTCTTGATGGCTCATTTAGGTAGCTTGCAATGGACGGCCCAATGGGAAACGGGATTGAGTGGCCTAACCCATGATTAGAAGTGGGATTTTAAAACAAATGATGGCATGGGGGATTCGAACCCTGGTCCCGGGAGTGGCTACAGCGTACCAACCACCGTGCCAAAGCCATTACTTGGTGTTATTGTCACCAATTAAAACCTTGACGTTTTTCACGATTAATAGAATATTTGAGGTAAAATGGATTCCGCAAGAATCGAACCCCTGACCTACGCCTAAACCTGCATGGGAATTATCACGTGAGCCACGCTCAAGCCTTTTAACTTAGGATCGACATCAGTTAATATTAAACCACTCTGGACACATATGCTTTTTGCATGCAGGGCTGCGTGGCATTCATATGCTGACCCCATTTTCAACACCCTGGACTCGAGTATTCTGCAAATGTCTCATAGGTAGCAATCCATGGGCTTTTGAAGACTTAACAAAAAGGGTGCGAGGATGCATCACAGAAAACTTCTTTACATGTACTTCCTGTCAAATACCTGACGTACAAGAAGTCTATCTTCAGCCGAAACATTCTCTTCGTCCAAAACCTGTACAGTTTCAGTGAAATCAATACCTCTATCCTGCCGTTCTGGTCTACCCATAATTATCATGTCTAAAACTTGTGTCAGGGACAAGATCTAACTCCTCTAGTTGCTTATTCCTTCCCACTTGAACCAAGTCAAACAGTAACCACCGAGCCGATTTCCATCACTAGCATGATGTACAATAAGATGTAGTTTTGCCGCAGTATGTAAGGATGCTTTTAAGACGACAGAACCCTGACCGTACTCATGAGATTCTTTAGAAAACTTGGCGTGTACCGCAACTTAACCAGGATTGGAAGCATATGGATACGTCCATGACTAGAGAAGGTGACTAATTGATGAATGGAGCTGATCACTTAGCACTGTTTCCAACTATGACAACTCTTGAGTTGCATTGACAATTACAAGAGTCTCACTGCCCAACAAGAACCTGACTTGATCTCCAGCTATGACCTCTTGCACGACGGATCATCTCCTTTTATCATCAGCCCCATCAAGATATATTTGAGAAGCTATCCATTTTCCAAGTCTTGGTGAATAAGCTTCTAGCGTATGAGAGTTTCGACAGCCATGTTTTAAAGCCAAAATGCTCTCTAGTAGTCGGACTCATCATAATCAATCTTACCAGCGTCATTCTTAATGGGCCATTGGAGGGATAGATTTCTCCCTGATCAGGAGCTTCAAATGGTGATAGACTTCCTAGCCCGTCTTCATGGCTTCTTCGAAAGTGGAAGTCCCCGAGGATGCATTATGGACTTTTGCATGGCAAGACTGCTTCCCTTAAAGGGGAATTCTCAATTTCAAATTCGCGTATTACCATAGATATCAGAAGCTGAAGTACATGCTAACGTTGCGAGGCCACCACTCTAATCAGAGAAGCTATTTCTGAAACTGAACTTGTCACTGGAGCACTTGATTAAACCAAACCGAGTCATGTTATTACCTTATTCTCGAGCAGAGGGAAACTACCTTGTCATCCAGCCACCCTTGACTGTGTACAAATTTATAGCCACCAGTAAAACCCGTTGTAATGAATGTTCGAGCATCAAGATTCTAAGTTAGCCTAGACTATTCTATGCCGCAACATCCCCATTGCACTACTGATTCTTCATGACCTCTCAGGGGCCTCCGACGAACCGAATATAGATCCCACATGATCTTCCACGTGATAACTGATGCTAGCTTTATGAGGATCCCTTATATATTTACGTTGGGGTTGCATGGTGTAGATAGTCCCTGTCTGACTTTTGCATGAATGACGATTGCACGAACCCAAAACAAGACTGAACCAAAGTGTTATGTGATGCTGATGTTGAAGATAAACCCGCTTAGCAAAAATATATTCTAAAGGCTCATTTGCTCGATGTAATCATCGGATCACCATGCAGGCAAGCATATGCACCAAACAGTAGCAAAGAACACAACCCTTAGCACATTCTATCACAAATTCTGAATCACATTTGAATATCCTTCTTGTGGTTCTTGATCAAGGATATGGAGTAGTTTCAAGATTTCAAGATCACTCTATCGGATGAGTTCCATATTCTAACACACACACACACACACACACACACACACACACACACACACACACACATATATATATATATAGACTACTGGAAGCGATCATAATATATCTTAGGCTTCAAGAACCATCTTTATGTAAACATGCAGAGGATTTCGAGACCTTACATGGAGTTTGTGAGGAGAAGGTATGCTCTTCACCAGAAGTCTCCCCCTCCAGCAATCGAGATGACTCCCCCCTGATGACGCTTGATTGTAAACTGTAATCCGGAGCCCCCAGAGAAGAGTACCTCCCCCTTTTTTTCTTCTCTCAAGACTCCCTCCTTGTCACTCCATGCCTGCCTTTTTTCTCTCTCCCCTCCCTTTTTTTTTTGTTGCTTTCCTCCTTTCTAATTTCTTTTCCTCAATTCTCTTTTCAATTCTGTTTTCATTTCGTTTTTTTCGTTTTCATTTTGTTGATCCTGTTTTCATTTGGTTTTCGTATTTACTTCTTTTGTTTTTATTTCTTTCCAATTTTTTCATTTATTTATTATTTTTTGTTTCAATATTTATTTGTTGTTTATTTTTATTTTTTGATTATTTATTTTGTTGTTTTTTTGATTATTTACTTCACTGTTTGTATTTTTTTTATTATTTATTTTCATTTTAATTCAGTTTTCTGTTTTCCTTTTTTTTCAGTTTTATATTCATTTCTTTTTAATTATGTTTTTCTATTATTACTTTCATCAATTCTGTTTTTTGTTTTTGATTTATATGTTTTTTGTGTAGTTTTCTATTTTGTTATTATTTTGTTTTTTGTGTAGTTTTTTATTTTTATAATATATTTATTTTTGTTATTATTTTGTTTATATTTATTTTTATTAATTCTCTTTTTTAGTATATATTTTTTTCTGATTTTTTGGATTTTGTGTTTTTAATTCCTTTCTCTTTTTTATTTTCATTATTATTATTTATTTTAATTTATTTTTCAGATTTTATTTCTTTCTTCTTCTTTTTTTCAGTTTTGTTGTTTTCTTTTTCTTTTTCTACTTATGTTGTGTTTTATTTATTTTTTGCTGTTTGTATTTTTATTTATTCTATTGTCTGTTCTTTTTTTGGTTTATCTGTCTTTCTGCTTTCTGTTTTTCTTTTACTTTTTTTTATTTTTATTTTATTAACTTTAATATTTAAACTAGTATTGGTTTCTTGATTAATTTTAAGAATTGGGGGCCTCAGACATAATTGGGTGTTTACAGTTTGCCCTTTTTTACTCATGTTCTTACCAGATAATATGAGAAATAATTCTCTAAATTATCATGGTAGGAAATGAGTAAAGACATGAACACATTATGTCCGAGGCAAGCTTGGAAGAAGTCTGAGAAGCATTAGAAGCCTCGAGCTTAAAGTGAATCTCATGGATGCCTGGAGGATGGCGGTTTCTGAATGACGTTGTCGGCTTCATGTGCTAAACCGAAGGAGTTTAAATATGTGCAGCCTAACATGGTAGGCCGAAATGTCGTTATTGACGTGTAGAGTCTGATTAGGCCAACAGAATGACCTGTATAGGCGATGTGGAATAAGGTCTGTTAAGACAGACATGGAAAAGAATTAGGGGGCTTGTTTGGACAAGAATGCAAAAGATGGCCTATTGGGGCGGGTATGGGAGAAGACCCGTCAAAACAGGCAAAGTGAATTGAAAAAGGACCTGTTAAGACAGGTGGGATACAGAAATTAAAATGTAAGGCCTGACAACATAGGCCTAAGCATGGGAAAAATAAAAAGCAAGGCCTGACATCATAGGCCGAGAATGTAGAAATTAGACATGCAAATGGAGTTCTGTTGTTGACCGAAAACTGCAGATTTGTTAAGACAGGTGGAATGCAAATGGAGGTCCTGTTGTTGATAGGAAGGAATATAGAAATTAAATGTATTGGGGCCTGACACTATAGGCCACGATGCAGAAAAGTAAACATGGTGGAGGCTTGACACTATAGGCCAAGATGCAGAAAAGTAAACATGATGGAGGCCTGACACTATAGGCCAAGATGCAGAAAAGTAAACATGATGGAGACCTGACACTATAGGCCAAGATACAGAAGAGTAAACACGTAGGAGGCCTGACACTATAGGCCAAGATGCAGAAAAGTAAACATGATGGGGATCCTATCGTTGACAAGATGGAATGCAAATGAAGTCCCACTGTTGCCGGGAAGAATGCAAAGGAAATCCTGTTGTTTCCAGGATGAATGCAAGCCTGTTAAGATAGGCGGACAGAATTTAAACATGCTTAATGTCCTGTTGTTGACAGGAATAACGCAAATGAGGTCCCACTGTTGTCGGGAAAGATGCAAATGAAATCCTGTTGTTGCCAGGATGAATGCAAGCCTGTTTAGACAGGCAGATTTAAACATACTTGATGTCCTATTGTTTACAGGAAAAATACAAATGAGATCCCGCTGTTGCCGGGAAAGATGCAAATGAAATCCTGTTGTTGCCAGGATGAATGCAAATGATGAAATCCTGCTGTTGCTAGGACAAATGTAGGTGATGAAATCTTGTTGTTCACAAGATGATGCCAATGAGATTCCGCTGTTGCCGGGAAAATGAAAACGATGCCCTGTTGTTAACAGGAGAATGTAAATGAAGTCCTGCTGTTGCCAAGATGAACGCAAATGAGATCCTGCTCTTGCCAGGATGAATGCAAATGAGGTCCCGTTGTTGCCAGGAAGAATGCAAATGAGGTCCCGTTGTTGCCGGGAACAATGCAAATGAAATCCTGCTGTTACCAAGATGAATGCAAGCCTGTTAAGACAAACAGACAGAATTTAAACATGCTTAATGTCCTGTTGTTGATAGGAAAAATGCAGATGAGGTCCCGCTGTTGCCGGGAAAGATGCAAATGAAATCCTGCTGTTGCCAGGATGAAAGCAAATGATGAAATCCTGCTGTTGCCAGGATAAATGCAGGCCTGTTAAGACAGGCGGACAAAATTTAAATTGTGTCGACATAAAAATGCAGATAGGGTCCCACTGTTGCCAGGAAAGATGCAAATGAATTCCTGTTGTTGCCAGGATGAATGCAGATGGTGAAATCCTGCTATTGCCAAGATAAATGCAGGCCTGTTAAGACAGGCCGACAAAATTTAAACATGCTTGATGTCCTGTTGTTGACAGGAAAATGCAGATGAGGTCCCGCTATTGCCAGGAAAGATGCAAATGAAATCCTGCTGTTGTCAGGATGAATGCAAATGATGAAATCCTGTTGTTGCCAGGATAAATGCAGGCCTATTAAGACAGGCGGACAGAATTTAAACATGCTTGATGTCCTGTTAAGACAGGTGAGAATAGGATGACCTGTGGAGATAGGTGTGGCAACGTGAAGGTAATGGCCTGTTAGGGCAGGTAAGAGAGTGACCTGTTGAGACAGGTGTGGGAAAATTATTATGATGTGTCCTGGGAATGCACGTGAGGATGGAATATGGACTTCTTCATCGGATGCCTCCGACAACTTAATTTGTTTTTCTTGAATTAAAATACATTGCTTATTCTACCTTGAACTTGAAGGTTTCTTGAGTATTTGATTATTTTCTCTTGAAGAAAACTTGGGCAAGCATTTTGATCCAATTAAAAATTTTGGCAATCGAGGAATGCCTCAACTTGAATTTTTATGGGCAAACGTTTACCTTGATTTAAATCTTGACTTGGAATTGAGGGTAACCCCAATTTGAATTTTCTGGACAAGCGTTTGCCCCAATTTAAATCTTGATGAAATTAGGGGTGCCCTTTACTTGAATTCCTCTGGGTCGATGCTTGCCTCAGTTTTGATCTTTGATCCTGGATTTGAATTTTTTCTGGAAGAATGTTTGCCCCAGTTTTGATCTTGAATTTTCAAAACTTGGGGATTTCCCCAATTCAAATTCTTCTGGGCGGCGGTTGGCCCCAGTTTGAATTTGATTTTTTCAAAAATAGGGGATTGCCCCAATTTGAACTTTCTGGGCAAGCGTTTGACCCAGTTTTGATTTTGATTCAAGATTTGAGGATAACCTCAAATTGAATTTTTGTGGGCAAACGTTCGCCCCTGTTTGAACTTGATTCAGAATTTGAGGGTGACCTCAAATTAAAATTTTGTGCGCAAACTTTTTTCCCAATTTGAACTTGATTCAGAATTTGAGGATGACCTCAAATTGAATTTTTGTGGGCAAACGTTTGTCCTAGTTTTAACTTGATTTTTTTTTTAATTGGTCCAGAAAATCTACCTTGGTCTTAATTAGTTTTGAAAATGAGTTGTGCAATGCTCAAATAACAAGATGCTTATGTGTTGTTTGAATGCATGAAAAGAGATGTGATATTTGAATAACTAGATGTTTATGTTCTATTTGAATGAATGAAAAGGATGTGATGTTTGTGATGCTCGAATAAGTGCAAAAAGATGCGATGTTTTAATCTTATTTATTGTTTTTTGACGCTTGAAATTATTATTTAATGAAATGGATGCTGTGATGAATGCATGCCATGAGATGGTTTAAAAAAATTTTGCTTCTCTTGATTGATTTTTTTTTTACATGTCCTTTCTTGACAACCTTATAGTTGGTGTGAAAGGAATTAAGAATCAGGATGAGCTGGATCAACTCCATCTATTGGCTTCTTGGTCAACTTCAGAATTTTCTTTTTCGAGATCTTTGAGATCCAAAGGTGGTCAACATCATTAAATAAGACACACTCATTTTCTTTGTGGTGGCATTATGGCTGGTAGGAGGATGATTCTTTGGGAAGCAGTCGTGTCATGTCGCGATGGTTGAGGATTCATCCGATTTGCCATGACTTTTCAAAATTAATCTTTTTATTTTTTACATTTTTCACATTTCTTGCTTGGCATGTGCACCTTTGAGGTGTGTGAAGTGATTTTGGATAGTCAAAGGAAGGAGATAGAGGGTTTTGCATGTGAGGTTTTAGGATAGTATATTTGGGGGAAAAGACGAAATTGTGGGTTCAATTGCCCAAATGGCACCTTTTGATGAAAAATGCCAATGCTGTTTTTTATAATCTTGATTGTCAAATTAATCAAACTTGAGAAATGGCAAAAATTTTGCCCTAGTTTTATAAGACTTGAGGGGCAGAAATGTTAGCTTGTACTGGGATTCTTGATTGACTTTAACTTTTGCTTGGGTTGTTCTTTTGAGTTTTCAACCCAGCAGGTCCTTTGTTCACCCTAACTTTTGCCTAAGCCTCATTTGCAGGTTTTTGACCTAGCGGGCTTTCAATTGTATGCCCTAACTTTTGCCTAGGTCGTTTTTGAGGATTGTCGACCTAACGGGCTTTTGTTTCTGTGCCCTAATTTTGCCTAGGTCGTTTTTGAAGGATTTCAACCTAGCGGGCCTTTTTGCTTGTTTGTGCCCTAACTTTTGCCTAGGTCGCCTTTGAGGGTTTTCGACCTAGTGGGCTTTTGTTTCTGCGCCCTAATTTTGCCTAGGTCTTTTTTGAAGGATTTCAATCTAGCAGGGCTTTTTGCTTGTTTCTGCCCTAACTTTTGCCTAGGTCGCCTTTGAGGGTTTTCGACCTAGCGGGCTTTTGTTTCTATGGCCTAACTTTTTCCTAGGTCATTTTTGAGGATTGTCAACCTAGCAGGCTTTTGTTTTGATCCTAATTTTTCTTGAATTGTTTCTGAAATTTTAATCTGACAAGACTTCTTCTCATCATGACTCTGTTGATTTATCTTTTGACCCTACTTTTTCCTAGATTATTTTTTATTTTATCTAGCGGGTTTTCCTTCTTTTTTCCTTGAATTTTTGACCCTGATTTTTCCTGGACTATTTCTTGATTTTAATCCAGCGGGCTTCCTTTTTCTTTTTATTTTGACCGATTAGACATTGGTCTCGCCTGGATTTGTTTTGGTTTTCAATTTAGCGGATCTATTTTGTATCCCTAAATTTTTCCTGGATTTGAACTTTGGTCTAGCGGGATATTTATTGCTTTTTTGTTTAGACAAGATATTCCTTGAGAGGGTTTACAATGCATGGTGATTTGGAATCCCCGATTGGGTTTTTCTTATTCTGCTCCCTCATTTAGTTTTTCCCTTTGAGCTTGATCAATGCTAGGCAATCCTCTATGAATGACCTATGGAATCCCGCATGGTAATCGCATTTGGTGTTTGCATCATACCATTTGGGATATGGAGGTTCTTGAGGTTTTAGAAGATAAGGAGCCACCAGAAAGCTTTGAATTAAGCGGGGTAGCAGCTCGATATAGGAGATCGGAATGGGGTCGAATTGGACAGGCTTCTTCTCCTTTTTTTGGCTTTGATTAGGGTTTTTGCTCGTGGTTTGTGTTTGGGCCATGTATGGTGTTGGTGGCCGGACTTGCATTGGATAGTTGTAAATAGGAGGATATGTTGTTTGGTAGGTGGTGGCGATATAAGGATATGGTGTATAAGATGTATATAATGGTGGTTGGAATCCAACTGGACCATAAGGTGCCATTTGACGAGGGTATGGGCCTTGATCGGAAACCACATGACAGGGTTTCTCCAGTCTTCTTCTTCCCAAATTCAGTAGAAGCGTTGATTGCCCCAGCAGACTTTTTCTCGATCTTTCCATGGTGCATGCCACCTTCGATCCTTTCTCCAATGATGACGACATCGGAGAAGCTTGCGGTTATACTGCTGATCATCTTATCATAGAAAGGATCTTGGAGTGTGTCTATGAACATACTAACCAGCTCTTTCTCGGATAATGGAGGTTGTACTTGAGCAGCTAACTCCCTCCATCATTGGGCATATTGTTTGAAGGTCTCCTCTCCCTTCTTGGTCATATTCTGGAGTTGAGTTTGGTCCGGAGCCATCTCCATATTATATTGGTACTGCTTTAGGAAGGCATCAGCCAGATCCCTCCATGAACGGATGTGTGTCCGCTCTAGCTGAGTATACCAGTTCGCCTATACCCCAGTTAAGTTGTCTTGAAAGAAATGGACGAGCAGCTTATCATCATGCATATAGGCAGACATCTTCTTGCAGTACATGGTCAAGTGATTCCTTGGACAGCTAGTTCCTTGATATTTTTCAAATTCAAGAACCTTGAATTTGAGAGAGATAACCACATCTGGAACCAGGCCCAAATCAAAAGCTTCTCTGGCATCACATGCACTTCCTTCGATTGCCCGAATCCTTTCCTTTAGGATTTTCTACTTTTCAATGTCCTCCTTAGAAGGATGGTTTGGGTATTCCCCTGGCATGTCGTGAGGATGAGAAGATGGTATGTACATAGGGTGAGGCCCTTGGGTGAACATAGGATTCGTTCCCCCAACAACTGTTTGGTAGGCTTGTGAGGTAAGGTTTGAAGGTAGGTTATGTGTTTGGGTTCGTGTTTGGCTGAATGAGGGTGCATGCCCATGAGGAAACTCACAATGAACCCTTTCGGCTTGTGGAGGCATGGTTGAAGGATTTTGTGGATTGCAGCCAGGAGGATATAATGGGTCGATTGGTTCTCCTGGAAGGGATTCCCTTACATCCTTTTGTCTTGACAATTGGATAGCCTCCATTAGCTTGGCCATTTGTTCCTTCAGTGTTTTGATCTCATTTCTTAGCTCCTCGTTTTGTCTCTCCAACTCATCCATGATTCCTGATTGTGATCGGGTTCTATAAGGATGTCGAGGAAGCTCTCTTTCTCCAATTTTTCTGTTAAAGTTAAAAATAAAATTTTGAGAAACAATTTGAATGTAAAAATTGTGAATGATAAAGATTTTTGTGCTTCAATGAGTACGTAAATGGAAAGGTAAGGAATGATTTTTGAAATCTCCTTTTTTCAATGATAAGTTTATTTCATGAATGAATGCATGGATGCATGCTATGCACGAATAATTTTAGAGATTTAAGGGTTTTTAAAATAATTGAGTGTTGCTTTATTTATTCACCCTTGATTTTTGGAAATGTTATGTTTTTATCAATCTCGGCATTTTATTTAAAGACCTTTGGTTTTGTTTGAAAAAGTTTTGCTAAAATTTTTCTAAAAAAGCATTTTCTAGGTTTTCAAAATTCCATTTTCTTTCCTTTTGAATCGTTTTATATTTTCAGTATTTTCACAAATTATTTTTCTAATTTTTTCTAGGAGTTTCTAATTCTCTCCTTCTTTTTTTGATTTTTCTTGATAATAATTTTTGTTTATATTTTATCTTTACTTGATTTTTCTTTCTTGATTTTGTATCTTCCCAACTTCAAAGTTCACTTCCCCTCTGCTATCTTGGGTGATTATGTTCACATGAGTATGTGAATAACATATAAACCATGCACCATGAAAAGGGGTGTGTGCCCTCCTTGCATCGTTTGTGGGTGACCTGTCCTAAGGGTCTATGACTCTTAATGTATAAACCTCTCAAAGGTGGTTAGTAATCCTGGGGCATAGAGGTCACTAGAGCCAAGTTCCAGTCCATAATGCTTGCCACAACAGTAGAAGTAGCCACTAGTTGCGGGGCATTATGAATAGGACGCACTCTAGCCGGGATTTTCGTGATAGCCAATCAGGGCGTAGGCCCCAGAGTGACATCACTAGATCCCTCTATCCTAGGTTGCACTCAGACCCGGGTATAGGGCCCCACTCATGATAAATGTATGTGTAAAATATATGGAGGGCACACCAATTTGGGATACCTGCAATTGGGGAAATCGTAGCAAGTATATATAGCAATTTATTATTCAACTATCCTAGGGTTGTACAACGAATAGACAAACACATAAATAAACAAGATAGATGAAAAATAAATAAATCGTGCAAATAAATAAGAAAGGGATCAACACACCACACTCAATTGAAATGGGCTTGACTCTCTAAAGTCCCCAGTGAAGTCGTCATCTGTTGCAACCGTAATTACGACGAGAGGACGGACACGCTAAAATTTTAAAATAGATTTAAGGGTTTATGTGGAGTCGCCACCAAATTTTTATTTAAGGGAAAAACATTTGGAAAAAACCCTAACTTGAGGAAGAAATTTAGGTTCAGGAGTCGGTTACGAGTGGGGAAAGTGTCAGGCATTCCACTCGCCCGTTCCGGAGAACGGTACCCTTAAACTGAGTGTGTGATATTTTGAAAACTGTTTAATCCCTTTAGTTAGACTGAAAATAAATAGATTAACGGAAGATACCCTAATAGGACTTCATACTGCTCCTACGTATTCCCCGGTGCAATGAGAAACTCAAGGCTTACGTAGTTCTGGTTTTGAAGGCTTGACCCTTGGAGGTAAAGAGTTTGAGAGATGATTTTTGAGGGGTTTTATTATTTAAGAGAAACTTTTAGTCCATGTATGCACAAGGTTCGAGGCAACTAAGGCTGCACTCGGGCCTATATGAATTCCTAAATATCGAACAGTAGTGAAAACCGCCAGTTTCCCATTTCGAGCTCATTGCGTGAGACTAGTGATTCCCAAAAATTATTTTCTTAAAAAAAAGGTTTGATTTGAAAAATAAATTCGATTCAAAACGAATTTGACTCAAAATTTGGAGAAGGGAATGAAACTTGATTTAAAATGAATTTGATTTCGAATTTTGGAAATTGAACTTGATTTGACTTTAAGAAATGAAACTTGACTTGAAATAAGCTTAATTTGCAAATTAATCTTGATTTGAAAATGAAAGAAATAAACTTCGTTCAAATTGAACAAAACTTGATTTGGAAAAATGATTAAACTTGATTTGGACTTTCTTTTGTGGAAGAAGAGTTAAACTTGTTTTAAAACTTGGCTTGAGCTTGATTTGGATTTAAAGGAAAGGACTTGGAATCGATTTTGAATTCGATTTGAGGAAAAGGAGCTCAATTTGAATTAAAACAAGCTTAAAAAAAATGGACTTGATTTTATTGATTTTGGACTTGGATTAATTGGATCTAATTTTTAAAATTTATTTTGGCAAAAGAAAGAATTAAATTTGAAATTTAATTGGCGGCTTGTGGCTTGTGTAGTGTGAGCTTGTGGCTTAATGGCTTGTGTACGGTGAGCTTGTGGGTTAATGGCTTGTTCCGGTGGCTCATACGGCTTGTGACTTGACGGCTCGTCCAATGTGAGCTGGCTTTGGGAGAGTCTTTCAGGTGGCTTGATTGGCTTACGGCTTGACGGCTCATTTGTTTCCTGATGGCTCATTTAGGTAGCTTGCAATGGACGGCCTAATGGGGAAACAGGATTGAGTGGCCCAACCAATGACTAGAAGTGGGATTTTAAAACAAATGATGGCTTGGGGGATTCGAACCCTGGTCCCGGGAGTGGCTACAGCGTACCAACCATTAAAACCTTGACGTTTTTCACGATTAATAGAATATTTGAGGTAAAATGGATTCAGCAGGAATCGAACCCCTGACCTACGCCTAAACCTGCATGGGAATTATCACGTGAGCCACGCTCAAGCCTTTTAACTTAGGATCGGCATCAGCTAATATTAAACCACTCTGGACGCATATGTTTTTTGCATGCAGGGTGCGTGGCGTTCGTATGCTGACCCCGTTTTCAACACCCTGGACTCGAGTATTCTGCAAATGTCTCACAGGTAGCAATCCATGGGCTTTTGAAGACTTAACAAGAAGGGTGCGAGGATGCATCACAGAACACTTCTTTACATGTACTTCCTATCAAATACCTGACGTACAAGAAGTCTATCTTCAGCCGAAACATTCTCTTCGTCCAAAACCTGTACAGTTTCAATGAAATCAATACCTCTATCCTGCCGTTCTGGTCTACCCATAATTATCATGTCTAAAACTTGTGTCAGGGACAAGATATGACTCCTCTAGCTGCTTATTCCTTCCCACTTGAACCAAGTCAAACAGTAACCACCGAGTCGATTTCCATCACTAGCATGATGTACAATAAGATGTAGTTTTGCCGCAGTATGTGAGGATGCTTTTAAGAAGAAAGAACCCTGACCGTACTCATAAGATTCTTTAGAAAACTTGGCGTGTACCGTAGCTTAACCAGGATTGGAAGCATATGGATACGTCCATGACTAGAGAAGGTGACTAATTGATGAATGGAGCTGATCACTTAGCACTGTTTCCAACTATGACAACTCTTGAGTTGCATTGACAATTACAAGAGTCTCACTGCCCAACAAGAACCTGACTTGATCTCCAACTATGACCTCTTGCACGACTGGGATCATATCTTTTTTTCATCAGCCCCATCAAGATAGATTTGAGAAGCTATCCATTTTCCAAGTCTTGGTGAATAAGCTTCTAGGGTATGAGAGTTCCAACAACCATGTTTTACAACAATGTCATTTGAAACCCAAAATGCTCTCTAGTAGTCGGACTCATCATAATCGATCTTAGCATCGTCATTCTGAATGGGCCATTGGAGGGATAGATTTCTCCCTGATCAGGAGCTTCAAATGGTGATAGACTTCCTAGCCCGTCTTCATGGCTTCTTCGAAAGTGGAAGTCCCCGAGGATGCATTATGGACTTTTGCATGGCAACACTGCTTCCCTTAAAGGGGAATTCTCAATTCCAAGTTTGTGTATTACCATAGATATTAGAAGCTGAAGTATATGCTAACGTTGCGAGGCCACAACTCTAATCAGAGAAGCTATTTCTGATACTAAACTTGTCACTAGAGCACTTGATCAGACCAAACCGAGTCATGTTATTACATTATTCTCGAGCAGAGGGAAACTACCTTGTCATCCAGTCGCCCTTGACTATGTACAGAGTTATAGCCACCAGTAAAACCCCTTTGTAATGAATGTTCAAGCATCAAGATTCTGAGTCAGCCTAGACTATTCCATGCCGCAGTATCCCCATTGCACTGCTGATTCTTCATGCCCTCTCAGGGGCCTCCAACGAACCGAATACAGATCCCACATGATCTTCCACGTGATAACCGATGCTAGCTTTATCGGGATCCCTTGCATATTTACGTGAGGGTTGCATGGTGTAGATATTCCTTGTCTGACTTTTGCATGAATGACGATTGCAAGAACCCAAAACAAGACTAAACCAAAGTGTTATGTGATGCTGATGTTGAAGATAAACTCGCATAGCATAAATATATTCTAAAGGCTCATTTGCTCAAGGTAATCATGGGATCACCATGCAGGCAAGCATATGCACCAATATAGCAGCAAAGAACACAACCCTTAGCACATTCTATCACAAATTCTGAATCACATTTGAATATCCTTCTTGTGGTTCTTGATCAAGGATATGGAGTAGTTTCAAGATCACTCCATCGGATGAGTTCCATATTCTAACACACACACACACACACACACACACACATATATATATATATATATATATATATATATATCTAGACTATTGGAAGCGATCATAATATATCTTAGGCTTCAAGAACCATCTTTATGTAAACATGTAGAGGATTTCGAGACCCACGGAGTTTGTGAGGAGAAGGTATGCTCTTCACGAAGTCCCCTCCAAAGAATCGAGATGACTCCCCGATGATGCTTGATCGAACCGTAATCCGGAACCCCTTAAAAGAGTACCTCCCCCCTTTTGTTTTCTTCTCTCAAGACTCCCTCCTTCTCACTCCATGCCTACCTTTTTTCTCTCTCCCTCCTTTTTTTTTGCTTTCCTCCTTTCTAATTTCTTTTCCTCAATTCTTTATTCAATTTTGTTTTCACTTTTTTTTTCGTTTTCATTTTGTTGATCCTGTTTTCATTTGGTTTTCTTATTTTTTGTTTTTTTTTCCTTTTTTTTCTTATTTACTTATTTTATTTTTTTATTTCTTTCCTATTTTTTCATTTATTTATTATTATTTGTTTTAATATTTATTTGTTGTTTATTTTTATTTTTTGATTATTTTTTTGTTGTTTTTTATTATTTACTTCATTGTTTGTATAATTTTTTTATTATTTTTTTTGCATTATTTTTTTCTTTTTAATTCAGTTTTCCGTTTTCCTTTTTTTTCAGTTTTATATTCATTTATTTTTAATTATGTTTTTCTGTTATTAATTTCATTAATTCTGTTTTTTTGTATTTGATTTATATGGTTTTTGTGTAGTTTTCTATTTTTTATTATTTAAATTATCCTTTTTTGTTTTAATTTTCTGTTTTAATTTTTATAATATATTTATTTTTCTTATTATTTTCTTTATATTTATTTTTATTAATTCTCTTTTTTAGTACATTTTTTTCTGATTTTTCTGATTTTATGTTTTTAATTCCTTTCTCGTTTTTCTTTTCATTGTTATTATTATTTTTAATTTATTTTTCAGATTTTATTTCTTTCTTCTCTTTTTTTTTCAGTTTTGTTGTTTTCTTTTTCTATTTATTTTGTGTTTTATTTATTTTTGCTGTTTGTATTTTTATTTATTCTATTGTCTGTTTTTTTTTATCTATCTTTTTGCTTTCTGTTTTTCTTTTTCTTTTTTTTATTTTAATAACTTTAATATTTAAATTATTATTGGTTTCTTGATTAATTTTAACAATTGGGGGCCTCGAACATAATTCGGTGTTTACAACCTACAACAAATAATGCGACCTCATTACCAATTTTGCGATCGATATTTTGTGACTGATTCTTTGGTAACAAAATTGGTCACCATTTCCAGATTTTTGCGACCACCATTAGTTTGTAACAGAATTTTCAATCGCTAAGTTGGTCACCTATAAAAAATAATGCAACCTCATGACCATCTAGTTCAAACTTTATGAGCTCCACTTAAATGAATTTGCTAACAATGTTGTTGTTCATGAAGATAGTTAACCTCCTAATAATGGTCATCCACCTGTTTTTATTTTTACATTCGAGTTTTATCTCTATTTTTATTATATAATGATTTAGCATGGATTTATAGTTATCTACACATTAATTGTTTAGACTATGTTATTTATGTTGGTTTCTTTGTTGAACGATTTTCTATTTTGGAAATAATGATATTATTAATAATCATTGTGTATATAGTATATATTTGTATAATTAGGCCTATTCCAAATAATTTCTATGTAAATAGAAAAGAAGTTAGAAAATTTAATTAAATATATTTAGCGACCAAAATTTGTATTAAAAATTTGGTCGCAAAGTTTGCCACTGGAAAAAATTATTAGCGACTAGTTTTTGTGACCGAATATTCCGTCTTAGATTTAGTCCTCAAGAAAAATTAATATTGACCACTTTGGTGACTGATATTTAGTGTCTGATTTTGCAATCGATTATTTGGTTGCAAAATTTGTCACCATTACCTAATTTTTGCGACCATCGTTAGCAACCAACTTTGTAACCGAATTTTCAATCACTATATTGGTCCCCTACAACAAATAATGCGACCCCATTACCACCTAGCTCTAATTTGATGAGCTCTAGTGAGAATGAATCTGCAAGCGATGTTGCTATTCATCATGATAGTCAAGATCCTACCAGTGGTCATTCACCTATTTGATTTATTTTCGCATTGAGATTTTTATCTATATTTTTACTATATAATGATTCTGTATGAACTTATAGTTATCTACACTTTATTATGGTTGGACTATCTTATTTATGTTAGCTTCTTTGTTTGATGAAATTTAATTTTGGAATTAATAATCATTGTGTATATAGTATATATTTCATTTAACCAGGTCTATTCCAATTAATTTTTAAGTAAATAGCAAAAAAATTTGAAATATTTATTAAATATATTTAACGACCGATTTTGCTACAAAAATTTGGTCGCAAAAGTCATCACCAACAAATATATTAATGACCACCTTTTGGGACCAATTTTGTGATCGAATATTCTGTCTTAGATTTAGTCACCAACAAAAATTTGTACCGACCAATTTTTCTAGCAATATTTAGTGACCGATTATTAGGTAGAAAAATTGGTCATGTTTACTTGAATTTTGTGACCACCATTAGCGACCGATTTTGTAATGGAATTTTCGTTCGCTAAATGGGTCAACTACGACAAATAATGCGACCCTATTACCATCTAGCTCTAATTTCATGAGCTCCACTGAGAATGAATCCGTAATTATGCTTTTGTTCAATATGACAACCAACTTTCTAGCAGTGGTCATCCACCTGATTGTTTTATTTTGACATTTAGCTTTTTGTCTATATTTTTTTATTATATAATGATTTTGTATGGACTTATAGTTATCTACACTCAATAATGTTTGGACTAAGTTATTTATGTCAGATTCTTTTTTTAATGGCTTTTTATTTTTTAATATTTAATATTATTAATAGTCATTATGTATATAGTATATATTTAATATGACAAGGTCTAACCCAATTTGTTTTATGTAAATAGGAAAAAAATTGGATAATTTTAATTAAATATATAGTCGAATGTGCTATGAAAAATTTGGTAGCAAAATTAGTCACCTAAAAACTTATTACCGACCACTTTTTGCGAATAAATAATCCGTCTTAGATTTTGTCACCAGCAAAATTAGTAGCGGCCACTTTTGCGATCGATATTTAGTGACCGATTATTTGGTAGAAAAATTGATCACCATTACCATATTGTTGTGACCTTCGTTAGTGAGCGATTTTGTAACCACCTACTTGATTTATTTTCACATTGAGATTTGTATCTATATTTTTATTATATATTGATTTTTATGGACTTATTGTTATCTACACTTTATTTTGTTTGGACTATGTTATTTACATCAGTTTCTTTGTTTAATAATTTTTTATTTTGAAATTTATAATTTTATTAAGAATCATTGTGTATATAGTATATATTTCATATAATAAGCTCTGTTCAAATTAATTTTTAAATAAATAACAAAAAATTAGGAAAATTTTAATTATATTTAGCGACCGAATTTACTACTAAAGATTTGGTGTCAAAATAGTCACTAGAAAGAATTATTAGTGACCATTTTTGAGATTGATTCTACTACCAAATATTCCATCTTATATTTAGTCACCAACAAAAATTAGTAGTGACCACTTTTGCGACCGATCATTTCCGAACAAAATTGGTCACCATTACCAGCTTTTTGCGACCACCATTAGCAACTGATTTTGTAACGGAATTTTTCAGTCGTTAACTTGGTCAACTACAATGAATAATTCGATCCTGTTTCCATGTAGCTCTAATTTTATGAGCTCTACTCAATGAATTTGGTAACGATGCTGTTGTTCATTAAGATAGTCAACGTGCCTGCAGTGGTCATTCACTTGTTTGATTTATTTTCACATTTATATTTTTGTCTATATTTTTATTTTATAATGATTATGTATGGACATATAATTATCTACACTTAATTATGTTAGGACTATGTTATTTATGTCAGTTTCTTTTTTTAATGATTTTTTATTTTTTAATTTATTATTTTATTAATAATCATTGTGTATGTAGTATATATTTCATATAACCAGGTTAGTTCTAAATAAATTTTTTAGTAAAGGTAAAAATTTTGGGAAATTTTAATTAAATATATTTAGCTACTGAATTTGCAACAAAAATTTTGGTGTCAAAATTAGAGAGCAGAAAAAATTATTTGGGACCACTTTTTGCGACCGAATATTCCATCTTAGATTTAGTCACTAGAAAAAAATTAGTAGTGTTGCAACTGATATTATGACGAAACGACGAACTTGCTAAATTTTGAGAAATAATTTTTTATCGTGGAACCGCCACGAAATTTTTTATTTTAAAGGGAAAATATTTGAAAAAAAAAACCGTAACAAATGAAGAGGTCTAGGTTTAGGAGTCAATTATGAATAGGAAAGGTATTAGCACCCTATTCGCCGATTCTGAAGAATGCTACCCTTAAATCGAGTGTGAAATTTTAATATTTTTAAAAATTATTTGATTCTTTAAATGGAATAAAAATAAATAGGTTTATGCAAAATAACCTAATAGGATTTGATCTTGCTCCTACATATTCCCTGGTGCAATGTGAAATTCAAGGCTACATAGTTCTAGTTGAAGACTTGATCTTTGAAAGTATTGCAAAAATAGGTTTTTAATAAATTAGGAGATTGTTTGAAGGTGTTTTGAATATTTTAATAAAAATCCTTAATCTACATATGCACAATTGAGACCTATATGATTTCTAAACACTGAATGACAAGGTACGCTACATGTCCGTATTAAGAACTCATTGCATGAGATTTAGAATTTTAGAGGGATCGAAATATATTTTGAAATGTAGAATTAAAGATAAAATTTAAGAAAAAAATAAATAATATTTAATTTTTTTTCTAAACCCATATATGCTTAAAGTCTGACGCAAACAAAGGTTGCATTGAGACTTATATGACTTGCTAAATATTAAATGGCAAGGTATGCTACACATCCATATTTAGAACTTATTACGTGAGATTTAGAATTCTTAAATCATTGGATTATATTTTTGAAATTTAGAATTAAAGAATAATATTTAAATATTTTTTCTAAACCTATATATGCACAAAGTTTGAGGCAAACAAAGGTTGCATTGAGACTTATATGACTCTAGAAATATTGAATGGTAAGGTATGCTACCGTCCATATTTAGAGCTCATTGCATGAGATTTAGAATTTTTAAAGTATCGGGTTATATTTTTGAAATTTAGAATTAAAGAATAATCTTTAAAAAAAAATTTAACTCATATATGCTCAAAGTTTGGGGGAAACGAAGGTTGCACTGAGATTTATATGACTCTCTAAATATTGAACGATAGGGTATGCTACACATCCATGTGTAGCTCATTGCACGAGATTTAGAATTTTGAAACATTATTATTATTTATTATTTATTTAATTTAAATTAAAATAAGTTCTGTATGATATTCTAATTTAAATATTAAGTGAAAGAATCTAATATTTAATTATTTTTTAAATAACATTTTAAACCTACGTTTGCACAAGATTCAAGAAAAATAAAGGTTGCACTGGAATCTATATGATTCTCAAAATAGCAAATGATAGGGTATGCTACATGTCTGTAGTGAGAGCTCGTTACATAAGATTTAAAGAAAATATTTATAAAATAACAAGGCAAAAGAAATTTAATTTCGTCATGAAACAAATTTATATTCTTGTAAAAAGAAGAAAGAATCAAACTAAGATATACACAAGAAAGTTATAACGATTGGGTTATTTGTTTGAAGGAAGAAAGAGAAAAAACATTTGTTAAAACTTTTGTTTCTAAGTTTTAGTTTACCTTATTCACATTGAGGAACACTAATTTACATTTTATAGGGTATGTTGGGTTTGACCCAAATCATATGTGAAAGGGAAATGGACATATACAAATTAACTGTAAAAAGGAAATGGGCTTAACCCAAATTATTTGTAAAGAGAAAATGATTTTAACCCAAACTAATTGTTAAAAAGAAACAATATTAAATTTATTATGTCATTTGAATTAAATAAAAAATTTATATTTGACATGAAATTTATGAAATAGGTCTACTGAAAATTAAGCCCCTTTTTTGTAAATTTTTTTAACAACATTTAGGCCTGTTTTTTTTTTTCATTAATATGCCCCAATTATCTAATAAAAAATTTAAAATAAAAATCCACCCTGCCAGGTCTTGAAGCTATTAACCGCATGCTACCTCACAATAGAAGTGACAAAAATTCATAGTAAATAGCCTCTTTCTTTCACATATATCAAAATGAAAAATAAATAAATAGAAATGGAGATGAAAAAGATATAGCTAAAATGACTTAAAATGAAAACCGTCGTAGAAGAAGTAACAATCAATCACAATAAATAGTAAATAACATCACAAGGATAAGAAGAAGAAGGAACAAATACTTTGTAGAAACCACTACAGTTTTAGTATCTTGGAGAATCATTCACTGTAAACAAGTTTTCGCAGAGCCATGAAACACATAAATTAATTTTTTTCACAATTGAAATTATCACGCAAAATTCATAGTATTTTTCAACAAATAAAATTCTCCTATAGCTAAATTTCACTACCCACAGAATGGAGGGAAAATAGAAAACCATTAAACTTCATAGTAGTTCCAAAACAAATTAATAGCTAGTTAGCTATAATGCAAACACTTGATACTAAACATTACTAGGCAAAACAAGTGCACGATTTTTCATGTCTAACATTAGATATCAAAATCATCAAAATTAAATTTTGGTTTATTCAAAAACCATAATAGGACTAGGATATGAAACAATGCTGAACTTTTAATTTGCATGAATTGAGGATCATATTGGTAATATATATATATATATATATATAGAGAGAGAGAGAGAGAGCGAGAGAGAGAAAGAGATACGAAGAGAAACAGAGTTCGAAGTGATTCAAGATCTTGAGCTGTTGTTGCTTCTTAGTGATGCTATTTTGGACCAGAAGAAGAATCAACTTAGAAGGTTTAGAAGGCTAGTCCATCAAGAAATTCTTCAGAATTCTGGAATTTCATGAAAGAATGAAGAGTTCCCTATGGAGAGAACTCTAATCTCCATTTTAGGTTCTTGATTATCAACTTGAAGTTTTCTTCCAAATGTGGAATCCCCTTGGGGAAGTTGCTCTAGAGAAAAAAACATTATTTTTCTTCTCCCAAAAGTGAAAGAAAAAGAAAAGGTTCTCTTAAATTAAATTGATTAAGATATATTATGGTTCCCATGGTTCTCTTGGTGGTGCGATTAGTTTTTGATATGTGGACCACATAGGACGAGGAGGGCACCACTGATTTGGTAGGGGGAGGGATTAGCGTTGTCATGTGGGCTTGGCTTGGAATTTTGATGGATGGGAATCCCCCTTGTGTGACCAAGATTAAATATTGTTATAGGTAGGTTGAAAGGTGTAGGCTCTATAAGAAAAGGTTTCTACATCCGGTATAAAGAACCCATAATCTCCTCACTGCATTTTCTAAATCGCCCCCCTTAACTCGTGTTCCAATTATATTATAACTGATTCAACTAACCATCCCAACTAACTTGATAACTAATTAACTAACTTCTTACATAAATTCTTTATATTTTTTTTGCTTTTAATTTAATCATTTTTTATTCAAAGTAAAAGTATAAACATTCCTCTTATCTTTTAGTTTTGTTTTTCTTATTATATTTTTTAGATTTAGTAAATTAAATCAAAAAAGTATTCTCAGACTTAATTAAGTATTCACAATTTTTCCCTCTTTACTTATTTTTTTACTAAATAATATAGGAAATGATTTCTATATTATCATGCTAATAGATGATTAAAGATGTCAATCAATTAAGTCTGATATAAAGAAAACAAACGTGACGATCGAAGATGTTTTCAAAGATAACTTAAGGAATAATGAGTGCAAGCCTTATTTGAGAGAGTCTTGCAGATGTTAGAAAGGTATTGGAATTGAAAGATGATTAGAGAATGCTAGGAAGGCATTGGGCTTGAGAGAAGTTTAGTAGAGCTTGGTGTCTTAGGATAGAGAGAAAAGATTGGAAAAGTGTAAAGGTAAAATCCTATTAAGATAGGTTAATGCAGAAAAGGAAAGACCTGTTATGATAGGTAACAAGGAATAAACAAAAGACCTATTAAGATAAGCAAGGTGGAAGAAAAGCTTATCAAGATAGGTAATGTGTAAAGATTTCCTGTTATTGATAAGAAAGACGCAGATCTGTTAAGGAAGATGATATATTGAGGTGTCTGTTATTGACAGGGAAGATGCTAACCTATTAAGACTGGTAATATGCGAACTTATTAAGATAGGTAATATGCAAACTTGTTAAGACAGGTAATGTAATGGGTTGTTGGGAGGGATATTGAACTTTTGAGAGAAAGATAAAAGAACTTGTGTGATATACCAAAGAGAAATAGAATGCCAGCCTTGTGTGATAGATTGAGGGAAAATAAATGAAGCCTTGCAGGCTTTCGTATGACAAGATGAGGAAAGGAAAAAGATTTACCATATGTGATAGACTGAAATGAAAGAAATTAAAATGTAAAGCCTTGTGTGATAGACTGACATCATTTAAACATGCAAGGTCTTGTGTGATAGGAAAAAATGCAAGGAATTATAATGCAGAGCCTAATGTGGTAGGTTGACAAAATTTAAACATGCAGGGTCTTATGTGATAGGCTAAAGTGCAAGGAATTAAAATGTGAAGGTTGATGTGATAGGCTGACAAAAATTAAACATGATGGGCCTTAAGTGATAGGCCAAAAGTGGAGATGTCCTGTTGTTGACAGGAAAGGTGAAGGCTTATTATGATAAGCAATATGCAGGAGATGTCCTATTGTTGATAGGAAATGTAGACCTATTAAGACAGATGATATGCAAAAAGTATCCTGTTGTTGACAGGAAGCATGTGGACCTGTTAAGACAAGTGATGTGCAAAGGCGTCCTGTTGTTGACAGGAATGATGCAGACTTGTTAAGACAGGTCATATGCAAAGATGTCTTGTTGTTGACAAGAATGATGCTGACCTGTTAAGATAGGTGATATGTGGACTTATTAGAACAGGTAAGGTGACAACCTGTTGAGATAGTATTTAAAATTTTGGAAAGAAAGTTAAAGGAGCTTCGTATGATAGGCCAAAGAGAAAATAGAATACCAGCCTCATGTGAAAGGCTAAGGGGAAAAATAAATGCAAGCCTTGTGTTATTAGCTATGGAAAAGTAGATGCAAGCCTTGTGTAATTGGCTGAGGGAGAGTAAAAGAGAAACCTAAGGAGATTAGTAGTATACAAAGGAAAAGACATATTAAGATAGGTTGGTGTGCAAAAAAAAATGTCTTGATGAGATAGGAAAGGAAAAGGAAATGACGTGTTAAGACAAGTAGTATATAAAATGTAAAAGACTTTCTGAGAAAGAAAGTGACGATCTATTAAGACAGATGAGATATAGAGATTTAAAAGTTTGATAAAATAGAGGAGTAATTATAGAAAATGGAGTGAGAGTGTAAACAATTTCTTGTTAAGACCAGGATGCAAATTTTGTTGCAAAAATCAATAGTAGAGAAGTGATGTGACCTAGAAATGCAGGCACACTGCTTGATGCATGAATAGGTAGGGAAATGGTATAGATGGTATAAATTTGTAAGAAATGTTTGAAATTCATTTTCTTTGATGTTAGATGTTTTGAGTTATTTTTAACAATTAACAATTATTAGTTTAGGCAATATGCATGAGTTTGGAATAACTTTTTCAGAAATTACTAGTTACCTAAATTTAAAGTTAATTTGGGAAAAAGATTTACCTTTCTCTTCAATTTTTTATTTTTTTATTATTGTTTTTTAATTTTTATTTTTGTATATTCTTGATTTTATTTATTAATTTAGGCAACAATTTTATCTGAGTTTTTGAATCTTTATGCAATTACCTCTACTTAAATGATTTGGGCCATAATTTTTTTGTGATTTAAGGTGCTTTGAGGCATTTTGGGAATTGTCTCAATTTGATTTCTTTTGAAAACATTTATAAGTATTATAATTTTAGTCCAATTAGACAACAAGTTTTCTCTAGCTTTGATTAATTGGTGATTGCCTTAGTTCAAATGGTTTGAGAAAATTTTTTTCTCAAATTTTGAGATTTTTAGGCAATTGGCAATTACCTTCATTTGAAGTCATTTGGGTAAAAATTTTGACCCAATTTTGAAGTTTTAGCAATTGAATATTTCCTTAATTTAGAATTAATTTGGGCCAAAATTTTATCCTGATTTGGAAGTTTTTAGCATTTGAGAACTAGTTTGAGCAAAGATTTGCCCTGAGAAATTTTTTAGTGGTTGGCAACTACGTCAATTTGAAGTGACTTGAGCAAGAATTTTCCCCAGTTTGAATTTTTGTTTTATTAGAAATTGGGGATTATCTCACTTTGAATTTTTCCCTGGAAAAAATTTGCTCTAGTTTTGAGATTTTTAGCTAATTAGCAAAAGTTGGCCTTAGTTTTGAAATATCGTTGTGCAATTGGTTTGAGTAAAAATTTGCCCCAATTTTAACATTTTAGATAATTAGCAATTGCTCCAATTTTGGATTGGTTTGGGCAAGAATTCGCCCCAGTTTTAACATTTTTTTAGCCATTGATAATGGTTTCACTAACTTAAAAAATTTAACTTTCTCAAAAAAATTTATGGAGTAACAATTTTTTTTTTAAATGAGTTATGCAATGGTGTGATCATACTTTGAGGAATGTGAGATGACAAGATACTTTATCTTATTTATTGCTTTATGCTTTTTCAATATAAAGATTGGTGATGCCTAAAATGATCACTTAATCAAATATCATAGAATGAATGCTATGGAATGAGTTAATCCATGTCATGAATTGGAATGATATGCAATGAGATGATTTATATGGTTTTATTTTTTTTCTATTTCTCTCTCCAATTTCTTTTTTTTGATAACCTTACAGTATGTGTAAGTGGAATCAAGACTCAAGATGAGATGGAATGACTTTCCTTCTTGGTTTCTTGGTCAGCATTGAAATTTTCTTCTTCAAAACCCTTACAACATCCTCAACCCAGGGGTGACCAGAATTTTAAAATGAGATACACTCCTTTTTATTCTAGTGACATTATTGCTAGAAAGAGGATAATTATTTGGAAATAATCATGCCATGTTGTAATTTTAGATAGTTAATGGGTGACGATAGAAAGTTTTGCAAGTGGGATTTATGGTAATATATTTAGGGGAAAGATGAAATATGTATATTTGATTGCCCAAATAGCACCTTTTGGTGAAAAATATCAATGCTTCTTTTCATAACTTTGATTATCAAATTAATCAATTTTGAGAAATGGAAAAACATTGACCCAGTATTAGGAAATATATCTTTGATGTGCAGAAATGTTGAATTGTATCTAGATTTTTTACTTGTCAATCTTTTTATTTACCCTAACTTTTGCTTGGATTGCTCATTCAAGTTTTCAACCCAGTAGGTCACTCTAACTTTTGCCTAGATTTCCCTTTTGGGTTTTCAACCTAGCGAGATCTTTTCTTTAGCCTTAACTTTTTCCTGGATTTAATTGGAGTTTTTTCAATGAGTTTTCCCCTTTTTTTTTCATCAAGCGGGCTCTTTTTTTATCCTAATTTTTCCAAAAAAAATTTCGAGTTTAATCCAGTAAGACTCTTATTGACCATAATTTTGTCTTTGAATTGTTCTTTGAATCTTGACCTTAATCTTGCCTGGATTATCTTTTAGATTTTAACCCAGTAGGTTTTCCTTCCTTTCATTTTTGCCTAGGTTATGTTTTAGGCTTTAATCCAACAAATCTTTTATGTAGTCTTGCTTGGATTATTTTTGGTTCTCAATTCAACGGAACCATTTTCCATCCCTAATTTTTGCCTGGATTGAACTTTTGATCTAATGGGATATTTGTTATTTCTCTTTGTATTTCTTGGACAAGATATTTCTTGAGAAGAATTACAATGAATGGTCCATTGTGATTTGGAAACTTTTTCTTGGTAATCCTCATATATCATTTTCCTTCTTATATTTGAATTTCAATCTTGTTTATTCAGTTTCCTTATTTAATTTTTCACCTTGAATTTGATTGATGAGATGTTCAAAATTACTTATTACAGCACTAGCATTGTCACCACTAGGTATTTATTATTCAAATGTAAGATAAGGGGTTGAGTGAAAAAGAATGACAAATTGTAGTGGTAAAGTTCGTATTCTAGAGTACATACCAAAAGAAACATGACAAATGTAATCTTTGCATTTTTTATTGAGGTTCATTACAAAGATTGATTTTTGAAAAGGATGAGATTCTTGGATGATTTTTTCTCAATATTTAAACCTGGCTCTCACAATGCACATCATCATTTAATTCTTGCCCCCATTTTCCTTCAATTATTTGATGGGCCCTCGTGATTTGGAAATGGATTATTTCCTACATTAGGATCAAACTTCTCGAAATCCAACCATTTCACATCAATTAAGTTTTTCACCTTATGTTTCAGAGTTAGGCAATTTTCTGTTGAGTAGCTGTCGCAACCGTAATTCCGACAAAACGAAAAACTCGCTAAAATTTTGAAATAGAATTTTATTTGATTAATGTGTGGAGTCGCCACCAAATTTTTATTTAAGGGAAAAAGATTTGGAAAAAACCCTGACTCGAGGAAGAGATTTAGGTTCGGGAGTCGGTTACGAGTGGGGAAGTTGTTAGGCACCCCACTCGCCCGTTCCGAAGAACGGTACCCTTAAACTGAGTGTGTGATTTTTGCAAATTGTTTGATCCCTTAATTAATGTGAAAATAAATAGATTGATGGAGGTTAGTCTGACAGGACTTGATCCTGCTCCTACGTATTCCCCGGTGTAATGGGAAACTCAACTCAAGGCTTACGTAGTTCTGGTTTATGAAGGCTTGACCTTCACAGGTGTTTAAAGGAAATATGATATTTTGAAAAGATTTTCATTTTTTAAAAGGACCTTTAGTCCACTCATGCACAAGGTCCGAGGCGGCTACAGCAGCACGGGGGCCTATACGAACTACTAAACGTTGAACAGCAGGTGAACCGCCAGTTCCTCGTTTAGAGCCTGTTGCGTGAGACCAAAGATCCCAAAACTTTGATTTAATTTTATTAAAGAGAAGAAAAAAAGGAGAATTTATTGTGAATATCCGCCATGATCATGAAGTAGATTAATCATATTTTTTAAGAAATAAGAAATGTAAGGGTTAGACTTGGGTTGCGGAAAGTTAGGGAGCAAATTCTGATTAAGGAAAGTTTGGGGGGTGAAACTCTAATCATGGAAAATTATGGGGGTGCAATTCTAATTATGCAAAGTTATGGGGTGAAATTCTGATTATGGAAAATTGTGGGGTGAAATTCTGATTATGGAAAATTATGGGGGTGAATGTGCAATTACGGGAAGTTTGGAGGTTAATTTTGTAATTTGGAAAATTGAGGGGCAGTTTTGTAATTTGGAAATTTGAGGGGCAATTTTGCGATTTTGGAAGAATGAGGGGTAGTTTTGTAATTTGGAAGGAGGAGCAGTTTTGTAATTTTGGAAGAAGAAGGGGCAGTTTTGTAATTTTAGAATATTGGGGTCTACATGCAGTAATGCAAAGTGTTGGAAAAATCAATGGAATATCCCAAAATGTCACTCGTGGGGTTCGAAACGGGGGCGCTAGGGTGGCGAGCCAAGCTTTTAACCACTGAGGCCATCCAAGCTAATTGTTCTATTCTCCACTTCATTTTGCATATCTGCGCAAATGGGATTATCTTGTCTTTTCAAAGGGGTATGATCGGTGGGTCCCGCCGTCCTTGCTTTTGCATGGGTTCGTACTAACATCACACCCCTTCCCGGCGTGGGTGGCATTTTGCATGGTCATCTTCACAAGAAAGAACCAACAGATCATCTAAGCTATTAACGTTCGTGCTTACCTGTAGCTGACCTTCATCCACTACCTGGCCCTGAACAGCTACCACCGAGCTTGCAATCGCTCCTTTATCAGGTTTAACATGTGGTGTAATGAGGACCCTTTTACCTTTCAGGAGTGGCTTCGGTCTTGCTCGAGCAATAGAAACGGGCATGCTGGAGCCCATTTCTCTTTCCTTTCTCGCATCCCTCAAAACGCACTTTTTCCTCATCGATGCAGCAGATGGCTTGTCCACAGCTCTTGAGCCATAAGTGTGCTACGAGTAATTTCTCACGAGCCATTGTTCTGTATGTGTAAATTTATCTGCTAGGAGATATACGGTCCCCATTGAGCTTGATGCAACAGATATATTGAGACGCGCCAAGATATCCCTTTTGCTGCCTGATGATACTGTCTTCCAAATGTCGACCAAACAGAATTCAAACCTCTAATATTTGAAATATTCATGCCTTTGCTTGCAGCCGCCGCAGCTGGAATCTCTGGTTTCATTTGTGCAACACTATTGTTTGATGATGTTTCAGCATGTGACAGCAACAATGGATACATATCATGCGTGTTTTCAGTTTTTCTTTGCGTAGCCAGCTGAATCCTGGTTGAACAGGGCTCCCCTGTAACAAGCATTTACTCTTGCCAACACAGGGACCATTACAGAGAGGATGAGTGTAAGGAAAACAAGATTTATCCACATCCTCTTGGTCTTCTACACTGCTAATAGAGACGATGTTACTTCCTTTTCCAACCATACATGAAACTGTTGGTACACCAATGTTTATTCGCACATTAGCCCTCCTTTTTCCCTCATGGTTTTTCGAACAAACCAAAGAATCAATCCTTGAAAAACGGCCGGTGGCCGATGACTGTGGACCCATTTGAACTTGATGATTCAACCCACTCTTCTTAAAATCCACACATGAACTGGTAGGCAATTTAAGCCGTTTTGTTCTAGCACCCAACTCCACTGGATCAGGACCATTCCCTTTCCTCTTGAATCTAGTAATAACACCCTTCTCCTTGACATTATTCTCCCTCTTGTCAAATGGTTCTTTGTTAGAGTTACACCCCTAGACTCATCCTAGACTCACCTTCACTCCTTCTGCTACTGCCCTCCGCCATGACTAGGGATAATCTATCTCTCATCCGATATACTTCGATTGTTCCTACCCTGCGACTCCAACTAACGACCTCGGGATACCTAGGCTGGGGGACGTGCCGTTAGATCAGGCGCATCTGCCTACAGAGGACAACCGCCACCGGTGATGCCATTTTCTTTCTAATGTTTCTATCCTAAACTATCAACACGCTCGTATAGGACCTTATTTTGGGTTCGCTTGATAGGCCAGTGGTGAGATTTGGAGTAGAGTCCTGCACTTCCCTGGTCTTCTTACACTAAAATGCGGATATCTTCTATGCAGGGGCTTACCTCCATTGAAGGAGAGTTTCCCATGCCGCCTACCGAGAACGTCCCTCACCTACCTTGCTTCTCAATTGGCGCTGCTAATCACTATGTCTTCGTAGGGGATCGACGTTTTACAACAAGTCTAGATCACAAGATTTTATTTCTTATGCATTCTCAAGTACGTATTCGAACTGAATTAATTGATAGGATTCTAATCAAGCCTTAATCGTGAGACACAAAGATGTTTGTCATGGACGCCTTCTGGTTCAGAGGCGAAGATCTTACTATTATCATCACATTCTACAGCCTCTATCTATGCAAGAAATTATGGATCGAGCTGGATATTGAAAATCATGTATGGATTTGGCTTTTTCTGCCTATGAACATGCCTAATCAATTAACCAGTGAAATCAGAATTGAGCGTGTCTCGAGGGACTGACCTTCTCGTGATCGTGTGCGTGATCGTCACGTAGGAGCTTCTGAGAAGTTGGAGCGGATCCCTGGGAGATGGAATTCTTAGAGGTATCCCGAAACGTTCCTGGACGAAGCTCCGCCAAGGAATTCCGAATGAAGGCTTGCTCTCACCGATGGAGTTCCGGATTTCTCTAGAGAAAATGATAATCGCTCCTCGAAAGTTCTTCAAGATCACTACCTTCTTCCCCCTCCCTCTCTCTGTTTTTCTCTTCGGATTCATTCTTCTCTTCCTTTTTCCAAAATGTTGCCAACCCTTGCCTCTGGCCTAAGCCCTCTATTGTATAGTCTCTCCCTTCTTTCTTTGATGATTTTCCGCCTTTTTCCTCCCTGCTTTTCTTTTCCTTATTATTTTATTTCTTAATTATTTTGATCATATTTGATCATATTTTATTATTTCTATTTTTATTATTATTATGATTATAATTATTCTATTATATTATTTTTTATTATTATTATATATATTTTTTATGATTTTTAATTATTTATTTTTAGTTTTATTTTCATATTTTTATTTTTCATTTCTTTTTCAGATTTTTTTATTTTTTATTTCTTTTTATTTCAGATTTTTTCTTTTTTATTTATTTTTCAGATTTTTTCTTTTTTATTTTTTTATTTAATTCTATTTCATATTTCTTTTTATATTCTTTTTCAGATTTTTGGATTTTAATATTCTTTCAATAGTCGTTTGTTATTTAAATTAAGGTTAATTAATAACTTTAGCGACTGGGAGTCTCGGACATAATTGGGTGTTTACAGTTTGCCCCTCTTTACTTAATTCCTGCCTAATAATGTGAGAGATGACTCTCTGCATTATCAGGATACGGAATGAGTAAAGACGTGAACACATTATGTCCGAGGCGACTTGGAAAGCCCTGGGCTTGCTTGCATGGCCTCATTAGGCTGTGGGCGCTGCTGATGTGCAGGCGCCGCGGGGTGAGATGCATCCGTGAGGACGGGTGTGGGCGAAGGATGGGGTTCCTTGGTAGGCTTCACTTGGCGGGACAAGGCAAACAGAGAAGAACCCGGTGGCCTGGCTCGTAGGCCAAGAATACAAAAAGGTAAGTTTGGGAGAGGCCTAACATCAGAGGCCAAGGGTGCAGAAATGTAAACTAGATGAGGCCTGACAACATAGGACGAGGTGCTAGATTTAAAATGTAAGGCCTGACATCATAGGCCGGGGTGCAGAAATTTAAACATGCAATGGCCTGACAACATAGACCGGAGTGCTGAATTTAAAATGCACGGCCTGACATCATAGGCCGAAGGTGCAGAAATTTAAACATGCAATGGCCGGGGACAACATAGGCCAGTGCGGAATTTAAAATGCAAGGTCTGACATCATAGGCCGGAGTGCAGAATTTTAAAATGCAAGGCCTGACATCATAGGCCGAAAGTGCAGAAATTTAAACATGCAATGGCCTGACAACATAGGCCGGAGTGCTGAACTTAAAATGCAAGGCCTGACATCATAGGTCGAAAGTGCAGAAATTTAAACATGCAATGGTCTGACAACATAGGCCGGAGTGTGGAATTTAAAATGCAAGGCCTGACATCATAGGCCGAAGGTGCAGAAATTTAAACATGCAATGGCCTGACAACATAGGCCAGAGTGCAAAATTTTAAAATGCAAGGCCTGACATCATAGGCCGAAGGTGCAGAAATTTAAACATGCAATGACCTGACAACATAGGCCGGAGTGTGGAATTTAAAATGCAAGGCCTGACATCATAGGCCGAAGAAGCAGAAATTTAAACATGCAATAGCTGGACAACATAGGCCGGAGTGCGGAATTTAAAATGCAAGGCCTGACATCATAGTCGAAGGTGCAAAAATTTAAACATGCAATGGCGTGACAACATAGGTCGAAGTGCAGAATGTTAAAATGCAAGGCCTGACATCATAGGCCGAAGGTGCAGAAATTTAAACATGCAATGGCCTGACAACATAGGCCGGAGTGCTGAATTTAAAATGCAAGGCCTGACATCATAGGCCGAAAATGCAGAAATTTAAACATGCAATGGCCTGACAACATAGGCCGGAGTGCGGAATTTAAAATGCAAGGCCTGACATCATAGGCCGAAGGTGCAGAAATTTAAACATGCAATGGCCTGACAACATAGGCCAGAGTGCAGAATTTTAAAATGGAAGGCCTCACATCATTGGCCGAAATTGCAGAAATTTAAACATGCAATGGCCTGACAACATAGGCCGGAGTGCGGAATTTAAAATGCAAGGCCTGACATCATAGGCCAAAGGTGCAGAAATTTAAACATGGAATGGCCTGACAACATAGGCTGGAGTGCAGAATTTAAAATGCAAGGCCTGACATCATAGGCCGAAGGTGCATAAATTTAAACATGCAATGGCCTGACAGCATAGGCCGGAATGCTGAATTCAAAATGCAAAGGGGCTGCCTACTAGTAGGCTTGAGGGAGAGAACTTTGCAACTTTGTGTGCAGACTCTGACTTCCCGGCTTTCTTCTAGCACTGACTGTGTTCTTCAGAGTGAGCTAGACTCCGTGAACTGCTTGCTTCCTTCCTCGCTTTTACATACATATCTTTTGCGCGCGCCATTCTTTTAAAAGATAAGATTTCAATCGATAAAAACTTGCAATTAAGAAAATTTTGACATAACTTCGACTTTGAACAGCACTAGTAATGGTAATTGTCATTCAAAATTTAAGTGATTGCATTTTGCATATACATTTGAACAAAATAAAATACAGTTGCATATGGTAGGGAGTTCTCAAGATGGTCAAAATGATGTAGGTCATTTTGGCTAACTGTCTGGTGGCATGATTTTGGTCGGTGGGATGCCTTTGAGACGATTAGTGCTAGTATTGTACTTCGGCGACGTCTTCATGTCTTGCCAACCCCGCTTCTGAAAGACAAAATTTTTCCCCAGTTTATTCGACCTTCCCCAGACCGATCTTGAACCTTTTGTTTTAATCGCAACCGAGCTTGATTCGGTTCTTCGCTTTTCAGAATCTTCGGATGTTTTCCAATTTTCCCCTAGTATCAGGCCCAGATCTTCATTTGACCACTGATTTTCCCTAGTATGAACGGAGACTGCTTGTCGCTCTTTTTCAATCTTCTTAACTGGAGGGGTCGACTCCCCGCGACTCCTCCCTTATTCATTTTATCGGTGCCGCTTTGCCCTGATCTTTGCCTAGGCCGCTCTCACGGATTTTCGACCTAACGGGCCTTTCTATGCTTGAATTGCCCTAACTTTTGCCTAGGCCGTCCTTGCGGGTTTTCGACCTAGCGGGCCTTTTTGCTTGAATCGCCCTAATTTTTGCCTAGGCCGCCCTTGCGGGTTTTCGACCTAGCGGGCCTTTTTGCTTGAATCGCCCTAATTTTTGCCTAGGCCGCCCTTGCGGGTTCTCGACCTAGCGAGCTTTTTGCTTGAATCGCCCTGACTTTTGCCTAGGTCGCCCTTGCGGGTTTTCGACGTAGCGAGCTTTTTTGCTTGAATTGCCCTAACTTTTTGCCTAGGCCACCCTTGCGGGTTTTCGACCTAGCGGGCTTTTCCTTGAATTGCCCTAACTTTTTCCTAGGCCGTCCTTGCGGATTTTCGACCTAGCGGGCTTTTTTGCTTGAATTTCCCTAACTTTTTCCTAGGCCACCCTTGCAGGTTTTCGACCTAACGGGCTTTTTGTTTGAATTGCCCTAATTTTGCCTAAGCCGCCCTTGCGGGTTTTCAACCTAGCGGGCCCTTTTTTAAGCATAATAC
The DNA here is from genome assembly GCA_026541065.1 of Canavalia ensiformis. Classification (NCBI taxonomy): domain Eukaryota; kingdom Viridiplantae; phylum Streptophyta; class Magnoliopsida; order Fabales; family Fabaceae; genus Canavalia; species Canavalia ensiformis. The sequence continues at coordinate 83,554 of JAMKYM010001006.1, forward strand.
CTCTTAACGGCATCTGAGTTGCTGGGGTTAGGAAAGTCCTTCCCGTCCATGTCAACCAAGATTAAGGCGCCTCTGGAGAAAGTCTTCTTAACTACATAAGGTCCCTGATAATTTAGGGACCATTTCCCGTGTAGCGCTTTCTGCATCGGCAACAGCCTTTTGATCACCAAATCTCCTTCTTGGAGCTCCTGAGGATGGACCCTTTTATCGAATGCTTTCTTCATTCTCCTTTGGTATAGTTGGTCGTGGCATATCGCTGCTAGCCTTTTTTCTTCGATTAGGTTCAATTGGTCCATCCGGGTCTGCACCCACTCAGCTTCCTCCAGTTGGGAATCCATCAGGACTCTCAATGAGGGGATCTCCACTTCAATCGGGAGCACGGGTTCCATCCCGTACACCAGTGAGAAGGGGGTTGCCCCCGTAGAAGTGCGGACAGAGGTCCGATATACGTGTAATGCGTAAGGGAGCATTTCATGCCGTTCTCTATACGAGAGCACCATCTTCTGGACGATCTTTTTGATGTTCTTGTTGGCCGCCTTGACCGCTCCATTCATCTTCGCTCGATAGGGGGAGGAGTTGTGATGTTGGATCTTGAATTGGCCGCACAACTCCGACATCATTTTGTTGTTCAAATTGGAGCCATCGTCCGTGATGGGTCTGCTAGGAAGCCCGTATCGGCATATCAGCTCCCTCTTCTCGAACTTGACCACTACATTGTGAGTCACACTAGCATATGAGGCGGCCTCAACCCATTTGATAAAGTAGTCAATGGCCACCAATATGAAACGGTGTCCATTGGACGCTTTGGGTTCGATCGGGCCGATGACATCCATCCCCCACATAGCGAATGGTCAGGGCGACGACAGCACATTCAACGAAGTCACCAGCACGTGGACATTGTCTGCGTACACTTGGAACTTGTGGCAAGTCTTGACATGTTTGTAACAGTCAGTCTCCAGAGTCAGCCAATAATATCCGGCTTTGAGAATTTTTCTCGCCATTGCGTGTCCGTTGGCGTGAGCACCGAAGGACCCTTCATGAACTTCTTTCAAAATCTTGTTGGCTTCTGCTGCATCTACACACCTGAGCAGAACCATGTCATGATTCATTTTGTACAAGATTTCTCCGTTGAGGAAGAAACCTGTGGCTAGTCTCCGTAGGGTCCTCTTGTCATTTTCGGACGCATCGGCGGGGTATTCTTTATTTTTCAAGAACTACTGGATGTCATGATACCAGGGCTTTCCGTTTGGTTCCACCTCTACCGCTTGACAAAACACCGGTCTGGGGCGATGTTGGATGCGAATGAGAGGTATGTCCTCTTCTCGTCCAATTTCAAACATAGATGACAATGTGGCTAAGGCATCAACCAACTGATTGTCTTCTCAAGGTATGTGTGAGGAAGGTGACCTCCTCAAAATGATCCAACAATTCTTTGAGATGGGCCTGATATGGCACTAGTTTCGTGTCTCTGGTCTCCCGCTCCCCTTTGACTTGATGGATGACCAAAGCTGAATCACCGAAGACCTCTAGGCGCTTCACGTTAGCTTCGATTGCGGCTTGAATCCCTAAAATACAAGCTTCATATTCTGCCACGTTGTTTGTGCAATCGAAAGCCAGCCGGGCGGTGATAGGTATATACTATTTTTCTGGGGAAGTCAGTATAACTCCTATACTAAGGCCCATCATATTGGACGCACCGTCGAACAACATTGTCCATTTCTCTCCCCCTGTCTTCTCTTTTTCATCGGATATTGCCATCAAGTCCTCATCAGGAAATTCCGGCTGCATAGCTTGGTAATCGTCCATGGGCTGTTGGGCCAAAAATTCGGCGAGCGCACTGCCTTTGACGGATTTTTGGGTCACGTACAGGATATCATATTCCGAAAGTATCATTTGCCATTTTGCAATTCGTCCTGACAACGCAGGCTTCTCAAATATATACTTGATCGAATCCATCCTGGATATTAGCCACGTGGTGTGACTTAGCATATACTGTCTTAGGCGGTGTGCTGCCCATGCCAAAGTGCAGCAAGTTCTCTCTAATAAAGAGTATCGGGCCTCACAACTTGTGAATTTTTTGCTTAAGTAGTATATTTCTTGCTCCTTCTTCCCGGACTCATCATGTTGACCGAGCACACAACCCATTGACTGGTCCGTCACCGTCAGATACAAGATTAAGGGCCTCCCAGGGACTGGCGGTACCAGGACCGGCGGGTTCTGTAGGTAAGACTTGATCTTCTCGAAAGCTTCTTGGCAATCCTCATTCCAACTCATGGGTTGATTTTTGCGCAAGAGCTTAAAGATCGGCTCGCATGTAGCTGTCAACTGGAAAATAAACCAGGAGATGTAATTGAGTCTTCCCAAGAAACCTCGGATCTCCTTTTCGGTTTTTGGAGCTGGCATGTCTATGATTGCTCGAGCTTTGTCAGGATCAACCTCGATACCCCTTTCGCTGACGATGAAGCCCAACAGTTTCCCCGATTTGACCCCGAAGGTACATTTGGCAGGGTTCAGCCGCAACTGGAACTTTCGCAGCCTTTCAAACAGCTTCCGGAGGTCTGTGAGGTGATCGTCTTTCGTCCAGGATTTTGTAATCATGTCATCCACGTAGACTTCTATCTCCTTATGAATCATATCATGGAATAGTGTTACCATGGCCCTTTGATAAGTTGCCCCAGCATTTTTCAGTCCGAAGGGCATGACTTTGTAGCAAAAGGTTCCCTAGACCGTAATGAAGGTGGTCTTTTCTCTATCCTCCTCGGCCATCTTGATCTTATTGTAGCCTGAGAAACCATCCATGAATGAGAAATAGGAGAACTGTGCAGTGTTATCGACCAGCACGTCAATGTGGGGGAGCGGGAAGTCATCTTTCGGGCTGGCTCGATTGAGATCTCTGTAATCTACGCACATCCGGACCTTTCCATCCTTCTTGGGGATCGGAACTATATTAGTGACCCACTCGGGGTAATTTGCAACGGCCAAGAAGCCGGCGTCAAACTGTTTCTTCACTCCCTCCTAGATTTTCAAGGATATCTCCGGCTTCATCCTCCTTAGCTTCTGTTTGATTGGCCCACATCCGGCTTTCATAGGCAGCTTGTGCTCTACTATAGAAGTATCCAAGCCTGGCATGTCTTGATAAGACCAGGCAAAGATATCACTATAGTTTTGTAAGAGCGAGACCAATCACTCACGATTGTCTCCAGTGATGAGCGTGCCTATCTTGACCTCTCTTTTGTTTTCCTCGGTCCCCAAGTTTATCAGATCCATAGGTTCCTGATGGGGTTTGATCACTTTGGATTCGCGTTCCACCAATCTCAACATCTCATCGGTGGGTTCGCATTCAAATTCTGCCTCCTCATCTGCTGGATTGACAACACAATTGAAGTCGCCTGATACAATACTAGCACTGTCGTCGCGAGGCGGTTTTTTATCAGATCTGCGAGTTGGGGTATGAGAGAAAGAATAAGATACGTATATTTAGCAGAGGGACATTTATTAGGGAGAGGAAAGGGAAGATTTTTGGATAGTGCAACTGTATTTATCATTTATCAAACAAGTATATACAAAATATTTATGTTTTGAAACAGAATTTTGCTATGACAATTACAAAATTACATTTGAACTGAACTAAAAGTCAGAGGTAGGTCAAAAATTTCCCAATTGTTCAATTCTTGTCCAGGAGGACAAGCTGTCACTAGATCTTCAACGCTCCACGTCTCTTCCCCCTCTATGGCTGCAATCAAAACCGGACCCTCGAATCCGACACTTCGGAAGCTCTGAGAGATGTGGCACAAAGGGACCCTTCTGGCCCGGGGCTTCGGCATTCTGTCTTCTTCAGTGGGCTCATATCCTAGCCCATATCGCCTCCTATTCTTGTTTAGTGACAATGGCTGAGACAAGCCGCCTTTGTTTTGCCCCAGTTTTTCGCCGGGCCTGAACCCGTTTCTCAGCATTACTCGGGCCATCATCATGAGGGCTTTAGGGGGCCGCCTTCAGTCAACCACATCTCCCTCCTTTATAGTAGTGACATTAGCGACCTCCAAGGCTTGGAAGTGGGTCTCCAAGGCCTCTTCGACTGCTTCGATGTATGGGGAGTTGGTGGGCTTACTGACCAGATAGTCTTCCTCTTTCGAGACGATGATCAGTTTATCGTCTGTAATGAATTTCAGCTTTTGGTGCAGAGTAGATGGTACCGCCTTGGTGGAGTGAATCCAGGGCCTCCCTAGTAGGCAGCTATAGACTGGTTGGATGTCCATGATTTGGAAAGTGATATTGAAGACCACCGGCCTAATCTGGACTGGCAAATCCACCTCGCCTATGACCTCCCTTCTAGATCCGTCGAAGGCCCTTACTACCATTGAGCTTGGCCTTATAAGGACCCCCTCGTGCGGCAGCCTTTGACATGTCAGCTGAGGCATTACATTCAGTGAGGAACCTTTGTCTACCAGGACTCTGGCTAGAATATGGTCCAGACACTTTACGGATATGTGTAACGCCTTGTTGTGCCCGGCTCCCTCATCCAGAATTTCCCCGTCAGCAAAAGTGAGGAAGTTGTTGGCAGTGATGTTGCTGGCAATTCCTTCGAATTTGTCCACCGAGATGTTGTGGACCATGTGAGCCTCATTTAGTACCTTCAGTAGTACCTTTCGGTGGGGCTCCGAGTTCATCATCAGAGTCAGCAACGATATCCGGGCCAGTATATAGTTCAACTGCTCCAGCACCGTATATTCGCTCTGCCTGATCATTTTGAGGAATTCACAAGCATCCTCCTCAGAGACAGGCCTTTTTAGCTCTTTTTCCTCTTGCCGCCGGCTGCTCTCGGGTTTCGGGCCCGCTAGTATTGCCTCGCCGCAAGGCAATTTTCTCTTTTCCTCCGCGGGGGAGTAGATGCGACCACTCTTGGTCATGCCCCCGATCCCTGCTATGTTCACGACGGTCGGAGTCAAGTCCTCTGAGGCTTCTTTTTCCTGTCTTTCCTCTGCCTTGCCGCCGGACACCTCCACGTTATATTTCCAGAGCACCTCCTTGTTACTCTGGTACGGGAATGGCCCAGGGGCCTGGGCTGGCTGGGGAAAGATTCACCAGCCATGTTCACTTCCTCTTCTACCTCGATACAGTTTACCTAGGGCTCCGCTCCTCCGTGGTTTGGCAAGGGGTTGTTTCCACGCCTTGCTGTGTCCTTTTCAAAATTTAGCCACTTGGCGTTGATTAATTTCTGAACTCGATGCTTCAAGGCCAAGAAATTCTTGGTGGAATGTCCCACAATCCCGGCGTGGTATTCGCACTTAGCCTCCGGGTTGTACCATTTGGGGTATGGGGGTTCCAGTGGCTTCATGGGACACAGTGCAATTAGTGAATTCTGAATTAAGTGGGGCAACAGCTCCGAATAACTCATCGGAATGAGGTCAAATTGCACTATTTTTCGTGGGTTGTTTGTTTTTTGTGGAGGTGGGTTACAGTTGGTATTTGTTGTCCATGGTCTGGGAGGTTGTTGTGGAAATGTTGGTTGTGGAGGAAAAGCCGCTTGTTAAGGAAATGTTTGTGGGGGTGGAGTCATGAATGGAGGGTTTGATTGGAGTGGATTAGGTGGGTTGTAGGTGGGCTGATAGGAGGGTTGGGTCGCGGCCACCATGTGTGGGTGTGCCTGGTATTGTGGGTGGTAAGGTGCCTGGTATGCGGGTGGAGGTGCGGCGGTAGCATGGTTCGAACTGGCCGAGACGTAGTGAGCCTCTGTCTCTTTCTTTTTCCATGGGCCATTCGCCGATTTCTTCCCATTTGCACCACTGGCGGGGTTATACACAATCTTTCCTCGGCACAAGCCGCTCTCAATTCGTTCTCCGATTAGCACCATGTCGGAGAAGTTGGCAGACACGCTGCCCACCATTTTGTCATAAAAAGGAGCAGGGAGGGTCTCCATAAAAGTGCTGATCATTTCTCGGTCCAACAGAGGTGGTTGGACTTGAGCGGCCAATTCCCTCCACCGCTAGGCGTACTCTTTAAAGGACTCATTTTCCCTCTTCATCATGTTCTGCAGCTGAGTCTGGTCGGGAGCCATCTCCATGTTGTATTTGTATTGCTTGAGTAAGGCGTCAGCCAGGTCCTTCCAAGTACGGATGTGTGACCTCTCCAGCTGGGTATACCAACTGGCCGCTGCTCTAACCAGACTATCCTGAAAACGGTGGATGAGCAGTTTGTCAATGTGAGAGTGGGAGGCCATTTTCTGACAATACATCGTCAGGTGACTCTTTGGACAGCTAGTCCCCTTGTATTTCTCGAACTCGGGGGTTTTAAACTTGGGGGTATGATGACGTCAGGCACGAGGCATAGGTCAGAAGCCTCTACCGTTCCATACCCGCCCCCTTCGATGGCTCTGACCCTTTCTTCTAGGTGTTGCCATCTCCCTCCAAAGTGGGCCTCTTGATTGGCTGGCCTTGGCCATGGCTCATTTAGCGGTTGGCCGGTGTGGTGGGGTATTGTGCGTGGTCCCTCGGTTCTTGCAGCATGGCGGTAGGGGTGTGGTTGATGAAGGTTTGCAAGGTGGGTGGTGACCGGGACCGAGTATGTAGGGTCCTCAGTGACGGTCGTATTCATGTGGGTGTAGTCAGGGTTGGTGTGAGGCGGATATGTGGTCGGCTGATTAATGTGTGGGGGGAAGGCAGAGGAAGTGTTTGGGTTGTAAGGATAGGTTGGTGGATTCATATGTGTTGGGTATGAGTGTGATGGATAGCTGGTGGTGTTGGCAGGTTAAGGTGGTGAGGATGAGTGGTAGGGTTTGTGTGTGGAGGCCCAGTAGGGGGGTTTGGATGGTATTGGTGAGTGGTAAGGATGTGGAGCGGAAGTGCATTGGGGTTTTCAGCAGTAGTCACCCCTTGAGAACCTAGCCCGTAGGAAAGTTCGTAACCTGGTGGCATCCCATAGGGCCACTCTTGTTTAGCGACCGCTTGAAGCGGCATTGATACAGCAGCAGCCCCCAGTGCTTCAGACCCCGAAGGCCCCTCTGTGCCACCCTTTTCCAGCAGCTTCATCAGTTTGGCGACCTGATCTTTCAGCTCGGCCACCTCATTTCTCAGTTCCTCGTTTTTCATCTCTAGCTCACTCATGATTTTCGTCCTTAATCGAGTGCTATAGGAATGTCGAGGAAGTCGTAAGTCTACTATCTTTGTTATCTACGCAAAGTTAAATTAAATAATTAATTAATTAGAAAAATAAATTTTGGGTCCACAATAGATATGGGGGACCAGAATCTCGCTTGAACGTCGTTCGCCAATCGATCGCATCTTTTGTGCTTCGAGCATTAGATGGAAATTAATATGGAATCATGTGCAGAGATGAAGCCGTTTTATTCAATTAGAGACAAGGTTTATTTTACACTTTGTTCCTCTTGCTGTGTTAATACAACGTACTTTTTCATTCTTAGAACTAAATCTTTACAAAACTGAATGAAAATTTCGACTTCAGGCGGCGTGTGGAGTGGATGTAGCGAAGCTTCAACCTTCTTAAGCAGTTGTGGCACTTCCTCTATTGCCGTGTTTGCTACACTGGCCAACCTGTTGAAACACTTAGTCCAGTGATCGGCCGTGTCTTTGTACCACTTGTTCTCATCTTGTATGTCGCTTATGCCCCTTTGCTGCATTCGTATGACTTTGATGATTTTCCACTTTTCTTCGTTCACTTCATTCTGCCACGCTATGAGTAGGTTGTCGATCTGCTTCTTCATCTCTTCTACCCGTTGCAGCAGGTCATTCCTTTCTTCAATTACATAATCCACCTCCAGTTGGATTCTATCTTTTGTGGCTAGGATCTGGTCTTTCTCCTCCTTGATCGTATGGAGTCTAGCCCTCATTTGTTGCACAGCGCTTCTCAGCTGTCGGTTTTCTTGGAGCGCGGCGTCCCTCTCTTGGACTCTCATCCCAAGCTCCTTGTTAGCTGCTTGGAGGTTTAGGTGAACCCGGGCGGCATGCTCACGTTCACCCTTTTGTTGTTCTCGAATGCTCTCTATGATAGTTTCATTCACCTGTTTTTCTCTTTTTAGTGCGGCGCACTCTTGCTGGGTTTTTAGGAGCTCTTCTTCTAGTTGTTGTTCTTCTTAGTCATGGCCTCTAATTTTTATTTCAAATTCTTCACAGCCTCATCTTCGAATACTGCGGGTGGAGGTTGACTTCCGGAAGGGATGGCCGGAGGTCTGAATGGCAATTTGATTTGCTGTACCCTGTCCCTGACCCATTGCTTGTACTCTTCTTTGGCGGCGCAGCTCCGAACTCCTAGCTCTTTTCCTTTGCGTGTGACATCCTCCCAAGCTTCTCGAACTTTTCGGAGACTATCGGTGAAATCTCCTTTATATTTCAAGAAGAAAGGGGTAACTTGCTCGTCTGATGGCGGGGTCTTGAGAGGATAAGCCAGCTGCCTTTGCCCTAGTATTGGGTTGTAGTTGATGCAACCCTTGGCTCCCATGAGAGGTATGTTTGGGAACCCCTTGCAATGATAGATGATGCTTGTTCTTTGTTGCCATGAAGGTTGCCATCTGATCCGCTCCTCGGTTAGGCCGGCAAAGTGAGCTGACCATTCATCATTACTCATGGGCTTTATCTGGTAACACAACAAATCTGATATTGGGCATTGTATCTTCATGTTCCTCTTGAAGATGTGGGCTGTTATCCACACATATAACAAAGGCAAACAGCAAATCAACCTCGTTCTCTTCTTCTCATGGAAAAAGTTCAGCGTACTGTAGACGTCCGCCAATAAAGCTGTAACAGGGTTTTCCGCTTTGTTCCTCCTTGCCAAGAATATGTCCACAGCATTTAAATCCACGAAATCCTCCATGTAAGGGAAAAGCACTAGCCCGTAAATGGTGAGAGCAAGCACATCCATGTACATGGCCCACTGGTTGCTGCCGGCCAAGTATTGCATGTATTCCGCCAAGAACTCCCTGGTGAACCCTTTGACTAGGCTCTTGGTTTGGTAATCGACCAGCCGGTCTCTGGACTGTAGACCTAGGGCCTGTGCGGCAACCCGGAAGGTGGAGTGATGTTCCAAGTGCTGGTATGGCCTACTCCCTTCCAATGGTAGATCCAGAATCTGTTCGAACTCCTCCAAGGTAGGAGCTAGCTGGAAATCTGGAAAAGTGAAGCATCGAAGGGGAGGGTCGTAGTACTGCACAATGGCTGTAAGGGCCCCTTCCTGTACCTGGACCTTCAGCAACTTCAGTATGTTGCCGTAGTTTTTGCAGAAGGACATCTGTTGTATTTTTTGATGATTTTCCGCCTTTTTCCTCCCCGCTTTTCTTTTCCTTATTATTTTATTTCTTAATTATTTTGATCATATTTTATCATATTTTATTATTTCTATTTTTATTTTTATTATTATTATTATTATTCTATTATATTATTTTTTATTATTATTATATATATTTTTCTGATTTTTAATTATTTATTTTTAGTTTTATTTTCAGATTTTTATCTTTTATTTCTTTTTCAGATTTTTTATTTTTTATTTCTTTTTCAGATTTTTTTATATTTTATTTCTTTTTCAGATTTTTTATTTTATTTCGGATTTTTTATTTTTTATTTAATTCTATTTTAGATTTTTTTATTTTTTAGATTCTTTTTCAGATTTTTTATTTTTTATTTTTTATTTTTTTATTTAATTCTATTTTAGATTTTTTTTATGTTTTATATTCTTTTTCAGATTTTTTGATTTTAATATTATTTCAATAGTCGTTTGTTATTTAAATTAGGGTTAATTAATAACTTTAGGGACCGGGAGCCTCAGACGTAATTAGGTGTTTACAGTAGCCAATGAACCCTGCATGGTAATCGCATTTGACATTTACATCATACCATTGAGGATATGGTGGTTCTTGAGGTTTCAAAGGATAACGAGAAACTAAAGAGTTCCAGATTAAGTGAGGTAGCAGCTCAATGTAGGCCATTGGGATAAGGTCGAATATAAAAGGTTTTTTCTCTTGTATATTTTTTGGGCTTTGGTTGAAATTTTGGCTTATGACTTGTGTTTGGGTTATGAATGGTGTTGGTGATCGAATTTGCATAGGACAATTATAAACTAGAGGGTGAGGTGTTTGATAGATTGTGGAACTGTATGGTATGGTGTATAAGGAGCATAAGGTGGTGGTCGAAAACCAATTGGTCCGTACGGTGCCATCTAAGGTATGTGTTGGCTTTGACCAAAGACCATATTATAAGCTTCTCCTGTCTTCCTCTTTCCAAACCCAGAAGATGCATTAATTGTCCTTATAGACTTATGTACAATCCTTCCATTACGCATGCCACCTTCAACCCTTTCTCCTATAATGACAACATAAGAGAAACGGTATTCATAACTGCCAATCATCTTGTCATAAAAAGGATATTGGAGTGTATCAATGAACATGTTGACCATTTCTTTTTCTGATAATGGGGGTTGCACCTAAGCAACTAACTCTTGCCATCGTTTTGCATATCCCTTAAAGGTTTCATCTCTTTTCTTAGTCATATTCTGAAGTTGTGTAGAGTTATCTCTAGATTATACTTGTATTGCTTCAGGAATGGGTCGGCTAGGTCTCTCCATGAACGGATATGTGCTCGTTCTAGTTGGGCATACCAGTTTGCAGCTGCCTCAGTTAAACTATCTTGGAAGAAGTGGATGAGTAGCTTATCATCATGAGCACATGCATCCATTCTCCTGCAATACATGGTTAAGTGATTTATCAAACAACTAGTTCCTTAATATTTTTCAAATTCAGGAACCTTAAATTTGGGAGGAATGACCACTCCTGGAACTAAACACAAGTCAGATGCTTCTTTGGTGTCATATCCACTTCCCTCAATTGTCCGTATCCTTTCTTCCAATATTTTCCATTTCTCAACATTTCCAAGAAAGAATTGTTTTGATATTCTCCCATCATGTTATGAGGTTGAGAAGAAGATATGTATATAGTACAAGGGCATTGGGTGAACATAGGATTCGTCACCCTCGCAGATGTTTGACAAGCTTGGACAGGTTCTTGTGAGGTGACATTTGGAATGACATGGGGGATTTCAATGGTGCTTGAAAGTGGATTTTGTGTTTGGGTTTGTGTATTTCTTATGAATGAAGGTGCATGACCATAAGGGAACCCATAATGAACCCATTCAACTTTTGAAGGCATGGTCAATAGCAAAAGGACTTCTGGACTGTGGCCAGGAAGATATGATGAGCTAATCGGTTCTTCCGAAAAGGATCCCTCATATCTTTCTTTTTTGATAGCTGTATGATCTTCATTAATTTGGCCATTTGATCCTTCAATGTTTTCACCTCATTTCTTAATTTCTTATTTTGTTGTTCGATCTCATCCATAATTCTTGATTGTGAACAAGTCTTGTATGGGTGCTAAGAAAATTATCTTCAATTTTTATTTTTTTGTTAAACTTAAAATTAATTTTGGGAAAAAGATGAATATAAAACATGAATGAAAAAATAAAAATAAAAATAAAAATAAAAATATTAATGCTTCAATGAGTACCAAAATGAAACTCATATAAGATAATTCAGTTAAAATGTTTAGAGTAGTTTTTTATCGTTCTGCTATTCGACGTAAATTTTCAAAATCTCTCTCTTTTTTTCAAGACACTCTAAAATAAATTTATTTAATGAATGAATGGATGTCATGTTGAAATGCACAAATAATTAATAATTTAAAGATTGAGGACGATTGAATGATCTTTTGCTTTATTAATTTGGTTTTTCTCTCTTTAATATTTTTATTTTCTAGTAATTTCTTTTAAATATTTTGTTTTGCTAAAATTTTCGTAGATTTTATTTCAATCATCTCATATTTTAATTTCCTTTCTCTTTTCCATGTTGAATGGGAAATTAGTTTTTTAAATGTTCTAACTTTTCTTATTCTCTCTCTTTTTATTTTTTTTTATAATTTTTTTTTCAAAATTCTGCTAATTTTTCTTAATTTAATTTATTAATGTGAGAAATTTTTCTTAAACTATTCTTCATTTTTTCTAATTTTCTTTCAAAATTTCTAACTTTTCTTCTTCTACCTCTTTTTGGATTCTTTTAATATATTCCTTTAGAATTTTTCAAATTTCCCTTAGTTGAAATTTAAATCTATTGATAAAAGAAGTTGCTCTTAAAACTTTTTCTTCATTTTTCTAATTTTGTTTCTTAATTGTCAGTTTTATTTATCTTTCTTCTCTATTCTCTTCATTGTTTCTAATTTTCTTACTCTTGCCTCTCTAGTTTAAATTAATTTTAAATCTTAATGCTTTGTGTGTTTATCAATAATTTGAAAAATAAGTGTTCCCTTTTAATGTCCTAAGTTAGGTGACTTATGATCCAGATCTATGGTCATTCTATTTTATGAATCTCACAAAGGATAGCTTGTAATCCAAGGTGTGATGGTCACTGGAGCCAAGTTCCAATCCATCATAAAAAGGAAGCACTCTAGTTGGAGTTTTTGTGATAGTCAAATAGGACATGCATTCAAAATGACACCACTAAACCTCTTTATCCTAAGTTTCGCTCAGACCCGGGTATAGGACCCCTCTCATGAGATGCATGCATTAGTGTAGTGTATGGAGGGCATATAAACAATTTGAAACTATATCTTGTAAGAGAAGAAAATCATAACATATATATATATATATATATATATATATATATATATATATATATATATAGAGAGAGAGAGAAATTCTTCTACCCTAGGGTGGGGACCAAATAATTGCAAAAAATATTAATGAAACATGAAATAAATAAGAGGAGAGAAAACAAAAGAAACGGATCAATACAAATTACATACTCAACTTTGAACAAGGCTTGACTTTCTAAATTCACCAATGGAGTCGCCATCTATTGCAACCGATATTACGACCAAATGACGAACTCCTAAATTCTTATATATAATTTTAGATTGTGGGGACGCCACCAAATTTTTATTTTAAAGGAAAAATATTTGAAAAAAAAACCTTAACCGATGAAGAGTTCTAGGTTCGGGAGTCGATTACGAATAGGGAAGGTATTAGCACCCTATTCGCCCATTCCAAAGAATGGTACCCTTAAATCGAGTGTGTAATTTTAATATCTTTGAATATTGTTTGATCCCTTAAATAGAATAAAAATAAATAGGTTTGTGGAAAATAACCTGATAGGATTTGATCTTGCTCTTACATATTCTCTGGTGCAATGGAAAACTCAAGACTACGTAGTTCTAGTTGAAGACTTGATCGTCAAAGGTATTGCAAAAATAAGATTTTTAATAAATTGGGAGATTGTTTGAAGGTGTTTTGAATATTTAATAAAAATCCTTAATCCACATATACACAAGGTTCGAGACAAATGAGGGTTTTACTGGGGCCCATATGATTTCTAAATACTGAACGATAGTGTACGCTACATGTCCGTATTGAGAACTTATTGCATGAGATTTAGAATTTTAAAAGCATTAGAATATATTTTGAAATTTAGAATTAAAGATAAAATTTAATCAAAAAATAAATAATATTTAAATATTTTTTTCTAAACACACATATGCGCTCAAAGTCTGAGACAAATGGAGACTACACTGAGACTTATATGACTTTTTAAATATTGAACGACAGAGTATGCTACACATCCATATTTAGAGGTCATTGTCTGAGATTTAGAATTTTTAAAGCATGAGATTATGTTTTTGAAATTTAGAATTAAAGAATAATATTTAAATATTTTTTCTAAACCCACATATTCGCAAAGTCTGAGGCAAACGAAGGCACACCGATACTTATATGACTCTCTAAATATTGAATGGCAGGGTATGCCACACGTCCATATTTAGAGGTTATTGTGAGAGATTTAGAATTTTTAAGACATTGAATTATGTTTTTGAAATTTAGAATTCAAGAATAATTTTTAAATATTTTTTCTAAACCCACATATGCTCAAAGTTTGAGGCAAACGAAGGTTGCACTAAGACTTATATGACTCTTTAAATACCGAACAACTAGGTATGCTACACGTCCATATTTAGATCTTGTTATGTGAGATTTAGAATTTAGAAACATTATTATTATTTATTATTTATTATTATTTATTAATTTAAATTGAAATAAGTTCTGTATGATATTCCAATTTAAATATTAAGTGAAAGGATCTAATATTTAAATATCTTTTAAATATTCTTTTAAACCTGCATATGCACAAGATTTGAAACAAATGAAGGTTGCATTGGAATTTATACGATTCTCAAACTAGCAAATGATTAGGTATGCTACATGTCTGTATTGAGAGCTTGTTGCATAAGATTTAAAGAAAATATTTATAAAATAATAAGAAAAAATAAATTTAATTTCTTCATGAAACAAATTTATATTCTAGTAAAAATAATAAATAATTGAACAAAAATATACATAAGAAAGTCATAAAGAATGGGTTGTTTGTTTGAAGAAAGAAAGAGAAAAAAATTTATTTTTTAAAAATTTTTATTTTCTAGGTTTTAATTTATCTTATTAAATTTAAACCAGACCCACCTTAATGAAGACTAATTTTCATTTTATAGGATATGTTCGGCTCGACCCAAATTAGATGTAAAAGGGAAACGGACTTGATCCAAATTAATTGTAAAAAGGAAATGAGCTTGTCCCAAATTAGTTGTAAATAGGAAATGAGTTTAACCCAAACTAATTGTTCAAAGAAATAAATCTAAATTTTATTGTGTCATTTGTATTAAACAAAAAAATTTATATTAGGAAAATAAATTTATGAATTTCATTTTATTTTTTTCCAAAAATAGAATTAGGTCTATTGAAAATTAAGCCTCCTTTTTTGTAAATTTTTTTTAACAACATTCAGACTTGTTTTCGTTCATTAATCTACCCAATTATCAAATAACAAATTTAAAATAAAAATCCACCTTGGTCTTGAAGCTATTACCCGCATGTTACCTCACAGTTAGAAGTGACAAAATTTCATAGTAAATAGCCTCCTTCTTTCACATATATCAAAGTGAAAAGTAAATAAATAGAAATAAAGATGAAAAAGATATAGTTAAAACGACTTAACATGAAAACCACCGCAGAAGAAGTAAAAATCAATCATAGTTGTAAACACCCAATTATGTTCAAGGCCCCATTTTTAAAATTAATTAGTAAATAAACAGTAATTTAAATAATAAATAAAATAAATAAGAAAAATGATAATAACAAAAAAGAAAAAGAAAAAAATGTAAAAGGTAACAAAAATAATAAGAGACAAGGAAGGATTAGAAAAAATAAAAACAAAAAAAGGACAAATAAAAATAAACAAATAATAATAATAATAATAAATAAAAAACAAAAAATTTTAAAAAAATAACAAAATGAGAAAAAAAATAAAATAAATAAAGCAAAAACTAAAAAAATGGCAAAATAATAAAAAGAAATAAAAGATAAAAATAAACCAAAAATAAACAAAAAATTTTAAATAATAAAACAGAAAAATAAAAAAAATGAATAAAAAGTAAAAAATAAATAACTAACTAACTAAAGTAAAAAACAGAATAACAGAAAATAAAAAAACAAAAAACAAACTAACTAACTAAAATAAAATACAGAAATGAAAACTAAAAAGAAAAGCGAAAAAGGGGGTGTCGCAACCGTAATTCCGACGAGACGACGAACTCGCTAAAATTTTAGAAAAGAATTTAATTTGATTATGTGGAGTCACCACCAAATTTTTATTTGAAGGAAAAATATTTGGTAAAACTCTAACTTGAGGAAGAGATTGAGGTTCGGAGTCGGTTTACGAGTAGGGAAAGTATTGGGCACCTTACTCGCCTGTTTCGAAGAACGGTACCCTTAAACCGAGTGTGTGATTTATTTGAAAATTGTTTGATCCCTTTAATTAGAGTGAAAATAAATAGATCGATGGAGGTTAGCCTGACAGGACTTGATCCTACTCCTACGTATTCCCCGGTGCAATGAGAAACTTAAGGCTTACGTAGTTCTGGTTTATGAAGGCTTAACCTTCAGAGGTAAAGAGTTTGGAGGATAATATTTGAAAAAAATTTGTTGTTTAAGGGGAAATTTTAGTCCACGTATGCACAAGGTCCGAGACAACTAAGGCTGCACTGGAGCCTATACAAATCTCTAAATATCGAACAGTAATGAAATCGTCAGTTTCCCATTTAGAACTTGTCGCGTGAGACTTGTGGTTCCCAAAAATATTTTTTGAAAGATTTTATTGTTTAAGAGGAATCTCATAGTCCACATATGCATAGGGTCCGAGGCAACTAAGGCTGCACTGAGGCCTATATGAATCTCTAAATATCGAATAGCAGCGAAACCGCCAGTTTTCCATTTAGAGCTCATTGCGTGAGACTTGTGATTCCCAAAATGAATTTACTTGGAAAAATAATCAAGGGTTTGATTTGACAGATGAATTTGACTCAAAATTTTGACGAAAGGAATGAAACTCGATTTAAAAATTAACTTGATTTTGAATTTGGAAAATTGCACTTGGCTTGTCTAAGAATGCGCATGACTCGAATCTTGAAAAATTGAATTATGACTTGAATTTGAATGTGAGAAATGAGATTGAAATTGATGTTGAAGAAAAATGAATTTTATTTGAAAATCGATGAAAAGAATTAAATTGAACTTGATAAAAAATGAATTTGGTTTAAAACTTGAGGAAAAGAACTAAATTGGAGTTGAACCAAATGAATTTTATTTGGAACTTGATGAAAAGATTTAAATGGGATTTGAATGAAAATGAATTTTATTTGAAACTTGAGGGAAAGAATTAAATGGGATTTGAATGAAAATGAATTTTATTTGAAACTTGAGGGAAAGAATTAAATGGGATTTGAATGAAAATGAATTTTATTTAAAATTTGAGGAAAAGAATTAAATTGGATTTGAATAAAATGTATTGAAACTTGAAAAAATGCAAATGATGTGCCCATTTTAAGAAGTGGTTGTTGCCCCTAGAATACCATTTTTTAAAAAGTGCTCAACAGGGATCAAACCCCCTACCCTGGGGTATGTGGGCAGCGCCTCTAGCTACTCAGCCATGCTCAATGTTGGTTATAATCTTGCATTACCATGCTTATATGACAAACAAAAGTTTAATCGCCATTTACAGGAAAAAAGTCACCAGGGGGGTTCGAACCCATGATGTGCAGCTTTGCTGGGGCGGTGACTACCACTAAAACAACTTAGAGCTTTATGACTGATAAACAACTTCATATAATATTATCTATATGTGGGACGTGCGTCAACTTATATGCATGATTGCATGGGACGTATACTGATTCTGCAAAGGGAGTTTTACATGGTCCTTGCATGGTCTTTATTCACCTGGACTGGTTTTGGGGCAGCAGTGCGGCCCATTTGAGGGAACTTTCCTTCAGTTTGGCTATACAAACTTGGTCACCCAAGGACCCTGCTTAGCAAGGGAATGCCACGAATTGAGGGCTGGGGAGTTACATGAAACCACTCCACCACCAAACTGGACCCTTAGTTAGATTTCAATATTCATCCGTTTGACTAAAGTCCATTGAAGACGAAATTGAGGGTCGCAACAGACCTGAATTAGGGCTGCCCGATAGGATTTGGCCCAACCTGGCCTCTTCTCAGTTAGGTACTAGTGACAGGGAGTCAATCCTTGATGATTGCCTTTCATTAACAGTGACTCCAATTTACAAGGTGCTTTTTATTAAAGTTGTTTGAAGAAAGTTCCGAAAGGCCAGGGTGCATATGGTGCTGGATCTGCTTTGTTGTCTGACCTCACTTGATTCACTGAAGTGACTAATTTCCGTAGTAGGTGAACTATCCTGGACCACAACCCTATATTTTCCTTCAACCAAACATAATTTTGAAAAAAGAGGATCCTGTACTGTGTGCCCTACTTCTCTGCTCAAGGAAGCTTGTTGAGGACCAAGAAGACATTGCATAACTCCTTTTATTGTCCATATTTACATTCTTATTGTCCTATGCGATAGAATTTATTAGTCTCATTATCTCTGCAGCTAACGTCAGGAGAATCACCTTAAGAATACCTTGGGGAGAGAATATCGCTCAATGGAGATAAAGGTCACTTCCTGATTATTAGCGAAGACATTTTCCAGAAGCTATCCCTCAAAATATCATTCACATATACTGTAGCAACTGTTATGGAATTTGTTATTATTCCATCATGTCCCCCAAAATCAGTACTAATATCTGAACACAATCACCCACAATCTCCTTACACATCAACCAGCTTAGACCAATCACAGATTCAACTTACGAATACATGGGAATTACATGGATCCAGGAGAGCTGTAATAGAACTTCGTGGAGTCATATCCCCATATTCCAGTCGCCATAAGAGACTCACAAACCTTACCATAAATAATGAATATTAAGCAGATTCATTAACCTATTGTCAACATTTCATATGATAGCTATCAGGGGTTAAGCTAAGATGGTAAACGAACTGATTCTTGAGCGGTCACGCATTGCATCAAAACCCAATTTCCACACAAACATCATATATGAATACATAAACACATCAACGCAGGATTTGGTTCATACATGAACTACCAGATCAATATGGGATTCTTGATTCATAGGGGAAAGAGAGCTTAACTAACCTGTTATGGAGTCCGTTGTAGAGCTCATGCTAGTGTGTTAGAATCAATGGGATTGATATCTCCTTCTTGCTTTCGGTGAAGTTCAAGTCCAAACCACCAGATGCAAGCTTCCTATCTCTCTGAGAGCCAACGATGGCACCAAAGTCACTGAAACTCTTTTGGGAGTCACGAGATCTGGAGAAGTCTTTTCATGATTTTCTTGATTCTGGCTAAGATGCTTCTTCCCGAATGAAGCTCCCTCTCATGAATCTAATTTTCTTCAATGATTTCCAGAAACAGAGCCTGGACCATACTGGTTCCCTCCTCTCTATTGCATCATAGCCCCCAATCACAAAAGGTGAAAGCTTAGACGAGAGGGTCTGCATGCATGCATCCTATTCCTTTCGTACGTAGCAACTGTTTGTATCTCAGCGGCCTATATGGGACATTTCATCACAAGACGTTGTGGTGCAACAAGTATGCGATCGTAAGGGCTGAACTTAACAAGGCATTAACAACATGTGGGCAGGTCACCATGGCAATCTCCAGAATCTGCACCATGCTTAAACAAGCTTGGTTATAGTGTCTCCATGTGGCAACATCCCCTCGTGGATCATCCTTTTTCAAAGAAAAATATTGAGTGCAATGTTGTGCTCCATGTGTATCCTCCCTTCTTTTGAGAAAATGAATCTCACCCGAGTATATTTCACCCAGTGATCGCGTGAATATGGGAATGACATAGGGTGTTCCTAAATAAGGAGAGAAAGCATAGCGCAGCACGACATCTACTACACCACACTCTGGGCCCTCCTTCTCCGTGGTATTCCAACAACTCTTCGCCTCATTTCAGTGTGAGCACCAAGGCCTGGAAATTTTTCAACGACATGCAACCCCCTCAAGTCTCTACCATCTGTTCTTGATATCTCGATACCAAAGAGGATCCCTGACTGCAAGTAATCAACTAACTTTCTGGTTTTCTGCTGGTCCTCTCCCTCGAGAGAGACGTACCGAGACCTCCAGCCGATCCTCCCCCCAGAATCAAGAAGCCCCTTTTTTTTTTGTATTCTGTTAGTTTTCCATTTTTTGGTTTTTCTTTTTTGTTTTCTTCTTCTTTTTTTTTTTACTTTAATTCTCTTTTTCCGTTTTAATTTTTTTCTGTTTTTGTTTTAATTTTTCTGTTTTCTGTTTTTTCTTTTCATTTCATTTCATTTTTTTAATTTTCTATTTATTTTATCATTTATCATTTATTATTTTAATTTCTATTTTTTAGTAGTTATTTAATTTTCTATATTTCATATTATCATTTTTTATTTTGAAGCTTAGGTAGTTAGTTTTTTTTTGTTTTCATTATTATCATATTATCTTGCTATTTTCAATTTTCATTTCTTTTTTATTATTTTATTATTTTTTCCAGTTTTTATTTATTTATCAATTTTTATTTTTTATTTTACTTTTATTTCACTATTATATTTTGTTTTATTTTTCAATTTGTTGTTCTTTCTTAATTTATCTGTTTTTATTACTTTTTATTTTCTGTTATTATTGTTTTTTAATTTATTTAATTATTTATTTTCAGTTTCAGATTTTGTTTTTATTTCAATTATTTATTTATTATTATATTTTTATTCTTCTATTTTATCTATATTATTATTATTATTATTATTATATTTTTTTTGTTCGTTATTTCTTTATTTCATTTCTTTTATTTTTTATTTTATTAATCTTTATTTGTTTTCTTTTTTTTAGATTTTACTCTCTGTTTTGTATTGGTTTTTATTTTATTTATTATTTTTATTTATCATTGTATATTTTTGTGATTTTTTCTTATTTGTCTTTTTTTTATTTGTTTCAAGTATTTTCTTATTATTTCCTTTTCTTCCTATTTTGTTTACTTTTGCTTTTATTATTTAATCTACTTTCACCAAAATAATTTAAATTGAGTTTAATTAATCTTTATCAACGGGCCACAGACATAATTGAGTGTTTACAGGCTTGACCCAAATAATGAAAATGGAATTTATTTCAAAATAACAAAAATAAAAGGAATTAGGCTTGAGCAAAAATTAGAGAAAACTTGATTCAAATTAATTAAAAAAAGTTTAAAAATGAGCTAGACCCATATTAAGATCTAATTTCAAAAAAAAAATTGGGCTTAAATTAAAATTAAAGGAGGAAATTGGATTTGAATTAAAATTAAAAAAAATTATATTTGTTCTCAAAAGCATGTTGGGCTTGACCCACAAAAATTATTTAAACTAAAATAATTATTGTTTTTGAGAAAACGATAATTAAGAGATAGCCAAATTAATTCCAATAAAATCCAATTAAAATGGAGGTTGCATAGCACACATTTCTAGCTTAACTTTGGCCCTAATTGAAGGCGGCTTGGTCTAATTATGGGGCATGGCCGCCCAAATGCATGAAAATTAGCTGGGCTTTGGCTTGCTGGAGGTGCAGCCCATTATTATGCCATGGTCGTGGCCCAAGGTGCGACAGCAATTGGCCCTCTTGAAGAGAAAACAGTTATGTTAAAAAATTGGAAGTGGCCAAGCTGTCGTACTGTTGTAACAGGTTCCTATTAAAATAAATGATGGTGTATAGGGCTCGAACACGGATCCAGAAGATTACATGCGCTGCTAGCTTAGCCTTGGTATTCTTGGGAATTAATTTGACTACAACTAGGGCAGTGGCTGATTTTATGTTTGCTCTTTGATTTTGTAATGCTATCCTTTCTTTTCACATCAAAATGTCGACATCCAAAAATAACGCCTATCTATACCCACAGCAGATCATAAAGTAACAATTTTGACGCCACTTTTGGCACTTTCATCTAATTTCTCCACATATAATATTCTACCTTGCATCAACTATTAGGGGGCATCATTTAGGAATTATAAAACTACCCTGGTGGTTGCTCGACCTAGTGTATGAACGTGCCTTTTGGAAGGCAGCACCATTTACTCAAGGCTTGGCCATTCAAGTACATACAAAGCGGAATTTGACGCATAAATTGAACGCATGGATACTTGAGTATTTAAGAATCATGAAGCTATTTTGGCTGTTATTCCCCACAGTGTATGGCCACGTCCTTTCAAAGGCTCTTCATATAAAGGAAGCACAAATCACTACTATATCTCTAGTGCTTAAGAACCTAGCCATGACTTCTTGGTCTTTTAATGCTCGCATGAGCCCTTGTTGTTAACGTGGCATTCTCCTTTACATGGTTTCACCGTCCAACAATTATGACCAGAGTTGAAAGCAACCTCACGAGCCAGAAATTGTATGGCTTATACATGGCCTCCCCTTGATGAACTTTATTATATTCCTCTGACAAGGGCACAGGTTCTGCTTTGTTTCTGGGGCCCTGTTTCCTATCAGATTTTACCATGTTTTCCTTTGACTGAGGTAAGTTGCTTAGTGATGATGGAGCAGCACCATTAGATTATTCCACACCCTGGTCGGCTGTGTACATTTGATAAATATCCTCAGAGTCAGCCAAATATTCCTCAACAGATAATGGAGGATTGCAGCTCTGATAATTTGTGTCATTCTCAGTATCAGTCATAAATCTCCCTGGTAGCAGTTGCTGAGAATTTGATCCCTTGCAATGAAGGGGATCTTCAGATGAAGGAACATTGAAAGTAGAGGCAGAAGAATTGGAATAATCTGGAGAATCTATTATCACCGTAAGAATGTCTTCTTCTTCTTCTTCTTCTTCTTCTTCAGAACTTATTTACCTTACACTGCATCAGTCTCTTCTCTTCTGTAACTTCTCTGATCAATAATGCAACTTGCTGATCCTGACGAGCAGAGAAAGATAACACTAATTCCTCTTTGTAAAAAAAATGGATAAGAGTGGGTCTTATAGGCATCCCAAGTTTCCAAGAATTGAAGTTGCAATGGTGAGTGATCAAGACCTTGATAAATTTAGCAAAGAGGGGAATCAACGGCAAGCAACATCTTTCGCATGTAGAGCTTCTCTTCCCAAAGCTTTCCTGTTATCATAAGAATATGATCCAATCTCTGCTTGCTCCCCTCAACAGAAGAATTTCCATAGTCAATGAAACCGGGATACTCAGCAACAGGATCATAAATGTGATTACAGCTAATTGGAACGTCATCCACAAAATCTGATGCACAGATTTCTAGCTCTACTTTGTGTGCACCAGAGGCCAATGTGATTGTAGATAACCACTGGAATCTACAAGCCATATGTGTACTTTGAGAACAAGAGTTCCTGAAGCAAATGTCTCGTTGAACCATAAGTCTGATTGATTGAGGGGTCTGCTTCATCCCGTCCCCGGAACATGCATGAGAATCAATCAAATCCACCCCTCCACCATTTCATTCTCAACTGGTGGAGTTCAGTAGATATCAGCAGAGGGAAACGACCTAAATCAGCAGATACAGGTGTATCTAGTTTAGCTATAGGTCTTCATGCATTGCTGGCCTTAATAAACTGGTTGACCTCTTGTCTAATCGGTTATCAATGGTAGATCCCTAATGACGAAGTTGCCGTGGACTTATACCAACCATTGGCACTTTCTACATGATCCTAGCTAGACTCAATGTGATGGAATTCATCTTATCATCATTGACACTGCTACTTCTTTGGTTACAGAATCTTTGAAGGAGAAGAGTGATGAACTATTCGATCAAGTAATGAATTACTTACACGACAGTGTTATAAGCATCAATTCTCAGATTGAAACGGGTGATCATATTATTATAGAATATAAAAGATAAATGGAGCAAGGATGATAAATGCAACCAGGGATCAGAATCAGGATTCAGAGAAGACATTTCCACAAGGTAGTTCAAGATCTTACCTGGTAATCTTACTGTGAAAGGTGCCTTCTGAGTGTTCTGCACAGAGATTCTTCCTTCCTTTGCTAAGAAGCTCTCTCCCCTCCTTTTCAATCTTTTATCCAGGGAATACAAAAGGAGTAGAGAGCAGTCGCCCAAGAACGCCCAAAAGCCAAGCCCCTTTTCCATCTTTTCTCTCCTTTTTTATGCATGCATCCATGCATTTCCTTTTCTTTGTTTTTTTGTTTTTTGTTTTTTTTATTTTACCTTTTTATTTTCAGTTTTTCAGTTATTCAATTATTTTTTTAGTTTTTTCAGTTATTTAGTTATTTATTTTTTTAGTTTTTTCAGTTATTTAATTATTTATTATTTCTTTTGCTTTTTATTCTTTTTTATTATATTTTTTTTCTTATATATTTTTTTATTATTGTCGTAACCGCAATTACAACGAAACGACGGACTCGCTACAAATTTTAAAAGGAATTTATTTGGATTAATGTGGAGCCGCCACCAATTTTTTATTTAAGGGAAAAGATTTGGAAAAACCTTAACTTGATAAAGAGATTTAGGTTCGGGAGTCGGTTACAAGTAGGGAAGGTGTTAGGCACCCTACTCGCCCGTTCCGAAAAACGGTACCCTTAAACTAAGTGTGTGATTTATTTGAGAATTGTTTGATCCCTTTAATTAGAGTGAAAATAAATAGATTGATGGAGGTTAGCCTGACAGGACTTGATCCTGCTCCTACGTATTCATCGATGCAATGGGAAATTCAAGGCTTACGTAGTTCTGGTCTTAAGAAACTTGATCTCTTAGACGATGAAAGGATGATTTTAAGTAAAAATTGACTTTAGGAAGAAATTAATTGTAAATGGTGATTTTCTAAAATTACGTGCTTGCAGAATTCAAACCGTCGTAAGTCACGTATGAATCCGCACGAATTAAAATACGGAACAGCAGAGAAGGCTTCCTGTTCATATTTTAATCCGTTTGCACAAATTTTAGAACATTGAAACAGACATTTGGACACATATGTTTTTTACAGAGTTTGCGAACAGTGATTTTCTAAAATTTCATGCTTGCGAGATCCGAACCATCGTAAACCGAATCCGCACGAATTAAAACACGAAACAACAGAGAAGACTGCCTGTTCATATTAAAATTCGTTTGCCTTAATTTTAGAAAATTAAAATGGATATTCTAGAAACAGACATTTTTTACGGAGTTAATAAAACAGTAATTTTACAGGGAAATCGGGCTTGACCCAAAAATAAGATAAAATGGATTTGATTCAGTACTTAAAAAAAAAAGAATGGAATTTGACTTAGGCCTAAAAGAAGAATGGATTTGATTTCCTTTCGAAGGAAATTGGGCTTCCAAATTAAGAGGGAAGATGGGGCTTGTCCCAAACATAAAATGACTTAGTTTTTTAAATAAATTGGGCTTGATCCAAAATAAAATAAGAAGAAATAAATGGATTTGATTCAAGAATTAGAGGAGAGAATTGAGTTTGAAAAGATTGGGTTTGATTCGGAAAGATTGAAAGTAGAGAGTGGGACTTGACCCCAAATTAAGATAAGAAAAGAACAAACTTGATTTATTTTTTATTTCAATTAGTTTTATTTATTTATTTATTCATTATTATTATTTTTTGTCCTTTTATTTTTATTGGAGAAAAGAATTGGATTTGATCCCAACTTTGGCAAATTAGACGCGATAAAAAAAGAGTTGATTTTAAGGGAGAAAGAATTTGGCTTGACCTTTTGACTATTAAACACATGGAGAAACTATTTTAAATAAATTGGTTGGAGATATTTATTCTTTCTTATAGTAGCCCCTTTTGGAGGTCGGCGGCATCCTTGGCTTTATGGCCCAAAGAACTTTTTATGGCCGAGAGAAATATAGCACAGTAGGCTGACCTGGTTTTTGCTCACCCACAGCCCAATCAAAACAAAATCGCAAAATCACCTTTGCCGAATCTCGAACCCCTGGATGCATGAGTCACGTTCCATTATCTTAACCAACTTGGTTAAGCTTATTAAGTAGAAATTTGGTACAAGGGGTATTAGCAAGCGAGGGAACAATGGACTTATCGTGGCTCACGTCCGAGCATGTGCCTATGCGACCTTGGAATTATGACTTTGTAAAATGTGCATGAGTTATCTATCATCGTTTCAAGGCCGAGCTTTTCAATGAGTTGACTGGGTAGGTATCACAGATGTTGGTCAAATGGTTGTGACAAACAATAGATCAATCGATGCCACTATTACTTGGAGTTTCTCACAAAATAGTCGGCCAGGGGGTACACCTTAAATGATATTCAAATGAAACGAGCTCTCAAGATCCCAAAATGCATGGAGATTGATGGTCAGTCTAGTTAGTTTATATTGGAGGGGCGTTCGTCCATTGCAAGGTGAGAGACCGACGTACTCTTGGATATATTCCAAGATCATAAGCAAGCTCTCCATAGTGGACATAGGTGTATGTTAACTGGTGCTGCTTAGTATGCTAAGGTCTGTTCGGAGGCTTGGTAAAGAGCTGGATAGCTTCTCCGCTGTGGTAGAGATGCATCAAATGTACATCAGGTGCAGTGCGGGTTATCTATTGGAAGCTCTACAACAGTCACCTCAATTTAATCATCATCCGCTCATGAGGTGTTGTGCGTTGTTTACAAATCTTCCTCGTCATTTTTTGGTTTATAGAACATAGAAACAGGTCATGGCAGGATTCGAACTACAACTAAAGGCTACTGCCACTCTTATGGCCATCTTATGGGCTTCATGGTGTAGCAGATTATACAAGCTAACTTGGTTGAGAATCCTATGGACTGTATCTACCAGAACCTGGTTATATAAAGGACATCTTGATCTCAAGTTGCATGAAAATGCCTGAAAATTGATGATAGACACGACACAGATGATGACTCAAACTGCTCAATGCCTAACCAGTTCTACCATGAGACTAGGACTTAAGCTGAGCATACTGAATATTACATCTTGACATTCAGAATCAGGTCCAGGCATTCTGGGTTCAACTGCATAAAGAAGTGAGCATTGGTGAGTTGCCTCGGTTCGGGACGGGGAGTTATTATCCCAAGAAAGTGAGGTCTGGTGGTTTCCTAGTACAAGCTTCTCACAACTCTCTCAATCCTCTCAGAGTGAGCCATGTCAAGGTCTTACCCTAAGTTTTGTGTCATTCATATCTGTCTTAAAAACCAGGGACACTTGAGCCTTAAGCATACTGTCTAGTCCTTAATTAACAATGCCACATCAGTTTAATAAATCCTGCAGTCTATGTGTCAAATCTGATTAATGGAGTTTTGCCTAACAAGTCGGTTCTAGTCTGATGCAAGAGATGACTGACTCCTCAGGATCAATTTCACTTTTATTCATAGTCTACTCAGATTCTAGGGAATAAACAGAGCATGACTAAAATTAACGCATATAACCGAACAAGTGTTTATTGAAGATTTATGCGAATATGATTGCCTAAGCTTATTATCAGCCCTTCCTCATGCATCTTGGCTCCTTTCCATTTCACCTTCCACCAAGAGTTTAGAATTTATGTTCATCATTTTCCTAATAGAATAGGCAACCCAATCCAGCCCAGAGACCAAACAATCAATCCACCTTACCTATGGGTTATTATTTCAATGACTTCACTAGAGATTACCCAACCTTGGGTCAGAACCTAAACTCTTCTTGACCATTAGCATTTCCTTTCAAGTTTCAGACCAAAACAGCAGGGTGTTCTTTGGTACCTTCTCATGACTGGATCTTCTGCTAAGCAACATTATGCACATAATTAAAACCGTTCTTCGTTCTGCCTAAGCTACTTCAGATTGGTTTTCAGAACACAGATTGCAAAATAGAAGAATAATTCTTGCTTATTACAACAACAGATTCCATTCATGCACATTTCAGAGTGATAATGCTAACCTAAGAAAAGTTACTTTCAAGGAATAGAACCTGATGAAGCTCAACTTCACAGAGCCAGAGCCTTCCCTGCACTTTCCGATGCTGCTGGAACGAGCTCTTTCCTTTTAATTTGAAGAGCTTCTTTATGTGCTTCTTGACAAGGAAAAAGAAATTTCCCCAAGGAGCCACAGAGGTTGCAAAGAGAATCTCTTCTTCTTCGATTCAAACTAACTTTTTCCCAAATGCCGAAGACCCTTTTTTCATATTGGAGTCCCTTTTTATAGACCAGGATTTTGGCGGGGTTCCTTTCCCTTTTGTTTTTGCATATTTTTGTTTCCTTTTCTTTTTTTCAGTTTTTTTTCAGTTTTTTTTTTGTTCTCTGTTTTATTTTCAGTTTCCTTTTTTCTATCTTTTTATTTTTATCTTCCTTTTATCTTATTATTTTTATTTTCCTATTATTTATTTATTTAGTTCTATTTTTATTATTAATTCTTTGTTTTTTTGTTTTCTATTTTTCAGTTTTTTTTATTTTTCTATTCTTTTGTTTTCTTGCTTTTTCTTTTATTTATTTCCTATTTTTGTTTGCTGTTTTTTTCTAACTAACCCTTAACTAATTTCGTAGCAATTTTCTTTTCTTTTCGTTTTTCATCATTTTTGTTGTTTTTCGATTCTAGGTAAATAATTTATTCTGGGGTTTTGAACTTACCCTTAAACATAATTCAATGTTCACAATTATTATTTTTTTATTTTTTCAGTTTATATTTTTTTTATTTTAGTTCATCATTTTTATTATTTTCTGTTTTTCATTATCTTTTGTTTTTCCTCATTTTTTCTTTTATTTATTTATTTATATTTTTTTTTCTACTATTATTATTTGTTTTGTTTTCTATTTTTGTATTCATTCAATTTTTTGTTTTATTACTTTTCAGCTCTTCTTTTTCTTTTTTTAATCTATTATTTAAATTATTGTTTATTTACTAATTAATTTTAAAATGGAGTCTTGAATGTTTACAATTCTCTTACATGTATTTGACAAGGTAGCAATATGCTGTCAAATTCATGCGTTGAGTTTTCCCTGTAGGTAGGTCTCTGTCAAAGTGTGTTTGAAGTTCCAAGGAAGAGGAACATAGTTGCATGTAGTGTTGGATATAGAGCGTTATACCTTGATAGCTATAATGCTTGTAAAAGAAGTTCGTCGAATCATCAAGTCTAGGATGGTTGATCTTGTCAATCAGGCATGTTCCTCAATGTTTTCTTTTCTTTTTACTTTTTTTTTTTCTAAAATCCATTATATTTCACATTTATGCAGTGTTTGTATTAATGGAAAAAGACAAAAAGAATTTATTTCCTGAAGTTGGATAGATTTTATTTCTTTTCTTCTGCTTACGCGTATTTGTCTTATATGGAAAGAAGGAAGGAAGGAATGAAGCTCACAAATATTTTTTTCACTTGGTTATCCATGAAAATGGAGAAAAGGAGTTTCCTTTTATTTTTATTTATTTTAAATTATTAAAAAACATAGTAAAAATGTCGTTTTTAAAATCTAAATAAATCAAAATTGATACTTCTAATAAATTTTTCATTGTCTTTTTCATTTATCCAAATAATATGAAAGAACCTTTTCCTTTTATTTCTTTGTTATTTCTATCAATCCAAATATTTTTCCATTATATTTTCATTTCATTTCTTATCTTCTCATTTCTTTCCCTTCTATTTATTTTCTTACTAATTTTCAAATCATCTAAACAAAACATTAATTTCACAGGTGTGGTTGATGAAATATTATGCACTTCTTGCATAACAAGTGTATGGTTGATTATTTGATTTTACTTTTATTGATTTGTGCAGTAAAGTTTTTTTTTTTTTAAGATCATGTTGAAATTAATTATTTGTATTCCTATTTTATCTTTTTATTTTCCTATTTTATTTTTTATAAATTTGTTTTTATATTTTTTTCATTTATTATAATTTTAATTTTTCGCTTAGATGATAATAATAAAAATATTAGATATATAACAATTATATAAATAAAAATATATAATAAATATTTTTTTAAAAAAAGAATAATTTTTTACTTTTTTAACCGATAAAAAAAGAAAGGAACTATCTAGAATCTTGTTTCATCCTTAAGTTTGCTAGAGGGAGTGACTTCATTTTTAACTATTTCATGAGGGAGAAACTGTGGTAAGTTATAAAAGATATGTTCTAGAGTTTTTTCAATTAATTGATGTATTTAAAATAATAAGAATGATAGTTAAAATGAATAGTTAATTGAGATATTTAAAAAAATAAAAATAATGTATTATTATGAAAAAGTATGAAATAGTACAAAATAAAATTAACAACTTACAATGATTGCTTGAAGTTACTATAAATTCATTAATTTTTATCATAAAAGTTAAGAAGTAAATAGTACAAAACACATGTGATGAAGAAAATAGTAGAGTTGTTGTCATGATTTGTCTAACAAATAAAGTATCCACATAGTAACATAGGAAAATTGTAAATCTATATTTAAATTAGGTAGATGCATTTTAAAAGATAGTAAAATAATAAATAAAAAAATATAGTAGAATATATGATATAAAAGAATAAATAAATAAATATTTAAAAAATTAGGTATGTAAAACTATTGTAGGATTGGATAATAAAAAGGTCTAATTGTATATATAATTTTTCTAGTTTGATTTATATATACTTTTAATCTCTTCTTATTTTTTTAGCAATATTAATTTTATTTAGCTTTAAAATTTAGTCTCCTATTTTTTTAAATAAAATATTTATATCATTATTTTTTATCAAAATTTGATCTTGCATTATATAATTTTTGAAGTTAAACTTTCAAATTATTAATTTTATCAGAACTAAATAAGAAATAATTTTAAAATTTTAAAAGTAAAATGTTTTGTAGAAACTTGATAAAATTTGAATTCTTTATAAGATATGATATTATAGTTTGATGGGGAAAAATAATTTTTTTCTTTTATTTAAGTAAAAATAATATTTTGGTTGGTAACTTTTTAGTAAAACATAATTTAATGTGTAGAAGTCGAGTAAAAATAAAAATTTTAAAATATTAGATAAAATAAAATTGATGAAGACAAATTTACTAAATTTTATAAGTAAAATGACCAAAATTACAAAAAAAAACACAAATTTTATAATTTTAAATATAAAAAAATGCAATTAAACTTAATATGAGGAATCAATCTAAATTTTAACTTGTGTCCTAGTCAAGAAGATGTTGCATAGACTTCTTGAATTGTAAGTAATGTTATTCTTTTATCCTTATTCTTTTCACATTTATTGTTTCGTCCTTGTATATATATACTTTTATGTTTAAAAACTATCTATTCTTTTCACATTTATTTTTATCATTTTTTTATAGTTTATTGCTAAAAAATGGGGCACCTGTTCTACCCATGAGAAATTTAAATATTTATTTTGATTTTCGTATTGAAATATGTCAGAACCGTAATTACAACGAGACGACGAACTTGCTAAAAATTTTAAAAATAATTTCATTGATTGTGGAGCTGCCACCAAATTTTATTTAAGGGAAAACATTTGGAAAAACCTTAACTTGAGGAAGAAATCTAGGTTCGAGAGTCGGTTACGAATAGGGAAGGTGTTAGGCACCCTACTCGCCTGTTCCGAAGAACGATACCCATAAACTGAGTGTGTGACTTTTGATATTTTTGAAAATTGTTTGATCCCTTTGAATAGAATATAAAAAAATAGGTTTGTGTGAAAATAGCCTGACAAAACTTCATCTTGCTCCTACGTATTCCTTGGTGCAATGAGAAATTCAAGGCTACGTAGTTCTGGTTTCAAGGACTTGATCTTTAAGAAAGTTTTATATGGAATGGAAAAAAGCGCTTTAGGTTTTTGGATTGTTATGATTTCAAAGAAGGATTGAAAAAGGGATATTTTCGATCCATGTGCACAGAGTCGAAGGCAAGCGAGGGTTGCACTGCGAGTCATACGATTCTCCGAACATCGAAAGACAAGGTATGCTGCACTTTCAACTTCAGAGTTCATTCCATGAAATCTTTGATAGTTTAAAGATTTAAAAATTATTTTGAAAAAGGTAATTTGGAAGGGAGATTAAGAAAGGGAGATCTCCGATCCATGTGCACAGAGTCGAAGGTAGACGAGGGTTGCACTGTAACCCATATGATTCTCCGAACATCGAAAGACAAGGTATGCTGCACTTTCAACTTCAGAGTTCATTGCCTGAGATCTTTGATCGTTGAAAGCTTTGAAAATTGTTTTGAAAAATGTAATTTCAAAGGTAAATTAAGAAAGGGAGATCTTCGATCCACGCGCATAGAGTCGAAGGCGAGTGAGGGTTGCACTACGACTCATATGTTTCTCCGAAAATCAAAAGACAGGGTATGCTGCACTTTCAACTTCAGAGTTCATTGCCTGAGATCTTTGATCGTTGAAAGCTTTGAAAATTGTTTTTAAAAAGGTAATGTCGGAGGTAAATTAAGAAAAGGAGATCTTCGATCCACGCACATAGAGTCGAAGGCGAGTGAGGGTTGCACTGCGATACATATGTTTCTCCGAAAATCAAAAGACAGGGTATGCTGCACTTTCAACTTCAAAGTTCATTTGTTGAGATCTTTGATCGTTTAAAGCTTTGAAAATTATTTTGAAAAAGGTAATTTGGAAGGGAGATCTTCGATCCACATGCATAGAGTCGCAAGCAAGCGAGGGTTGTACTACGACTCATATAATTCTCCGAACATCGAAAGACAGGGTATGTTGCACTATCAACTTCAAAGTTCATTGCTGAGATTGTTGAATGTTTAAAGCTTGGAAAATTATTTTGGAAAAGGTAATTTGGAAGGGAGATTGAGAAAGGGAGATCTTCGTTCCAGGTGCAGAGTCGAAGGTATACGAGGGTTGCAGTACAACTCCTATGATTCTTCGAACATCGAAACACAGGGGATGCTGCACTTTCAACTTCAAAGTTCATTGCATGAGATCTTTCATCATTTAAAGCTTTGAAAATTATTTTGAAAATGGTAATTTGGAAGGGAGATTGAGAAAGGGAGGTCTCCTCTCTTTGTGCACAGACTCGAAGGTAGCCGAGGGTTGCACTGTGACTCTATGATTCTCCGAACAACGAAAGACAGGGGATGCCGCACTTTCAACTTCAGAGTTTATTCCATTAGATTTTTCATCGTTTAAAGCATTGAAAATTATTTTGAAAAAGGTAATTTGGAAGGGATATCTCTGATCCACGTGCACAGAGTTGAAGGAAGGTGAGGGTTGCACTGCGACTCATGATTCTCCGAACATCGAAAGACAAGGGATGCTGCACTTTCAACTTCTGAGTTCATTGCCTTAAATCTTTGATCGTTTAAAACATTAAAAATTATTTTGAAAAAGGTAATTTGCATGGGAGGTTGAGAAAGGGAGATCATCGATTGACGTGCGCAGAGTGGAAGGCAAGCGAGGGTTGCACTGCGACTCATATGATTCTCCGAACATCGAAAGATAGGGTATGCTGCACTTTCAACCTAGGAGTTCATTGCCTGAGATCTTTGACCGTTGAAATCTTTGACCGTTGAAATCTTTGAATTTTTTTTTTGAAAAAGGTAATTTGGTAGGCAGATTAAGAAAGGGAGATCTTCGATCCACGCGCATAGAGTCGAAAGCAAGTGAGGGTTGCACTGTGACTCATATGTTTCTCTGAAAATCAAAAAATAGGGTATGCTGCACTTTCAACTTCATAGTTCATTGCATGAGATCTTTGATTGTTTAAAGGTTTGAAAATTATTTTGAAATAAGTATTTTGGAAAGGAGATTGAGAAAGGGAGATCTCCGATCCACGTTCACAGAGTCGTAGGAAAGCAAGGGTAGCACTAAGACTCATTTAATTCTTCGAACATCAAAAGACAGGGCATGCTGCACTTTCAACTTCAGAGTTCATTGCTGAGAACGTTAATCGCTTAAAGCTTGGAAAATTATTTTGAAAAAGGTAATTTGGACAGGAGATTGAGATGGGGAGGTCTCCGATCCACATGCACAGAGTCAAAGGTAGGCGAGGGTTGCACTGCGACTTATATGATTCTCCGAACATCGAAAGACAGAGGATGCTTCATTTTCAACTTCAGAGTTCATTACGTTAGATCTTTCATCGTTTAAAGCTTTGAAAATTATTTTGACAAAGGTAATTTGGAAGGGAGATTGAGAACGTGAGATCTCTGATTCATGTGCACAGAGTCGAAGGCAGGTGAGGGTTTCACTACGACTCATATGATTCTCCCAACATCGAAAGACAGGGGATGCTGCACTTTCAACATCAGAGTTCATTGCATTAGATCTTTGATCGTTAAAAACTTTAAAAATTATTTTGGAAAAGGTAATTTGTAAGGGAGGTTGAGGAAGGGAGATCATCGATTGACGTGCACAGAGTTGAAGGAAAGCGAGGGTTGCATTGCGACTCATATGATTCTCCGAACATCGAAAGATAGGGTATGCTGCACTTTCAACTTAAGAGTTCATTGCCTTAGATCTTTGATCGTTGAAATATTTGAAAATTGTTTTGAAAAAGGTAATTTGGTAGGTAGATTAAGAAAGGGAGATCTTCGATCCACGTGCATAGAGTCGAAGGCAAGGGAGGGTTGCACTGCGACTCATATGTTTCTCGAAAATCGGAAAAACAGGGTATGCTGCACTTTCAACTTTAGAGTTAATTGCATGAGA
Organism: Canavalia ensiformis; assembly: GCA_026541065.1. Taxonomy (NCBI): domain Eukaryota; kingdom Viridiplantae; phylum Streptophyta; class Magnoliopsida; order Fabales; family Fabaceae; genus Canavalia; species Canavalia ensiformis. The sequence goes on from JAMKYM010001006.1 coordinate 117,553, forward strand.
TCTTTGATTGTTTAAAGCTTTGAAAATTATTTTGAAATAAGTAATTTGGAAAGGAGATTGAGAAAGGGAGATCTCTGATTCACGTGCACAGAGTCGTAGGCAAGCGAGAGTTGCACTACGACTCATATAATTCTCCGAACATCGAAAGACAGGTTGTGTTGCACATTCAACTTCAGAGTTCATTGCTGAGATCGTTGTTCGTTTAAAGCTTGGAAAATTATTTTGAAAAATGTAATTTGGAAGGGAGATTGAGAAAGGGAGATCTCTGATTCACGTGCACAGAGTCGTAGGCAAGCGAGAGTTGCACTACGACTCATAATTCTCCGAACATCGAAAGACAGGTTGTGTTGCACATTCAACTTCAGAGTTCATTGCTGAGATCGTTGTTCGTTTAAAGCTTGGAAAATTATTTTGAAAAATGTAATTTGGAAGGGAGATTGAGAAAGGGAGATCTTTGATCCATGTGCAAAAAGGAAAACACAAGCGAGGGTTGGATTGGACTCGCATGATTCTCCGAGCATCGAAAGCCAGGGTTTGATGCACTTTCAACTTCGGAGTTCATTGCGTGAGATTTTTTATCGTTTAAATCTTTGAAAATTGATTTGAAAAAGGTAATTGGGAAGGCAAATTGAGAAAGGAAGATCTTCGAGCCACATGCAGAGTCGAAGGCAAGAGAGTGTTGCACTGCAACTCATATGATTCTCCGAACATCGAAAGACAGGGAATGCTTCACTTTCCACTTTAGAGTTCATTGCGTCAGATCTTGGATCGTTTAAAGCTTTGAAAATTATTTTGAAAAAAGTAATTTGGATGGGAGATTGAGAAAGGGAGATCTCCTATCCACGTGCACAAACTCGAAGGTAGCCAAGGGTTGCATTGCGACTCATATGATTCTCCGAACATCGAAGGACAGGGGATGCTGCACTTTAAACTTCAGAGTTCATTGCGTCAGATGTTTGATCGTTTAAAGCATTGAAAATTATTTTGAAAAATGTAATTTCGAAGGGAGAATGAGGAAGGGAGATCTTCCATCGATATGCACAGAGTCGAATGCAAGTGAGGGTTGCACTGCAACTCATATGATTCTCCGAACATCGAAAGACAGGGTATGCTGCACTTTCAACTTCAGAGTTTGTTACGTGAGATCTTTGATCATTTAAAGCTTTGAAAATTATTTTGAAAAAGGTAATTTGGAAGGGAGATAGAGAAAGGGAGATCTCCGAACCATGTGCAGAGTCGAAGGCAAGCGAGGGTTGCACTACGACTTATATGATTCTCCGGAACATCGAAGGACGGGGATGCTCCGCTTTAAACTTCAGAGTTCATTGCGTCAGATCTTTGATCGTTTAAAGCTTTGAAAATTATTTTGAAAAATTTAATTCGAAGGGAGAATGAGAAAGGGAGATCTTCCATCGACATGCACAGAGTCGAATGCAAGTGAGGGTTGCACTGCGACTCATATGATTCTCGGATCATCGAAAGACAGGATTTGTGGCACTTTCAACTTCAGAGTTCATTGCATGAGATCTTTGTTCATTTAAAGCTTTTAAAATTATTTTTAAAAAGGTTATTTGGAAGGGTGATTGAGAAAGGGAGATCTTCGACCCACGTGCAGAGTCAAAGGAAGGTGAGATTTGCACTGCGACTCATACGATTGTCTGAACATCAAAAGACAAGGGATGCTGCACTTTCAACTTAAGAGTTCATTGCGTCAAATCTTTGATCGTTTAAAGCTTTGAAAATTATTTTGAAAAAGGTAATTAGGAAGGGAGATTGAGAAAGGGAGATCTTCGATCCACGTGCACAAACTCGAATGCAAGCAAGGGTTGCACTGTGACTCATATGATTCTCCGAACATCGAAAGACAGGGGATGCTGCACTTTCAACTTCAGAGTTCATTGCATGAGATCTTTGATCATTTAAAACTTTTAAAATTATTTTGAAAAAGGTAACTTGGAAGGGTGATTGAGAATGGGACATCTTCCGTCCACCTGTCCAGAGTAGCCGACAAACAAGGGTTGCATTGCGACTCATGTTTCTCCAAAAATCGAAAGATAGGGTATGCTGCACTTTAAACTTCATAGTTCGTTGCATGAGATCTTTGATCATTGAAGACATTGAAAATTATTTTGAAAAAGGTAATTTGGAAGGGAGATTGAGAAAGGGAGATCTCCGAACCAGGTGCAGAGTCGAAGGTAGGTGAGGGCTTCATTGCGACTCATATGATTCTCCGAACATCGAAAAACAAGGCATGCTGCACTTTCAACTTCAGAGTTCATTGCGTGAGATCTTTGATCATTTAAAGCTTTGAAAATTATTTTGAAAAAGGTAATTTGGAAGGGAGATTGAGAAACACGTGCATATAGCGGAAGGAAAGCGAGGGTTGCACTGCGACTGATATGATTCTCCAAACATCGAAAGATAGCGTACGCTGCATTTTCAACTTCAAAGTTCATTACCTGAGATCTTTTATCATTTAAAACATTTAAAATTATTTTGAAAAAGGTAATTTGGAAGGGAGATTGAGAAAGGGAGATCTTCGATCCATGTGCATAGAATGGAAGGTAAGCAAGGGTTGCACTGGGACTCACATAATTCTTTGAACATCGAAAGACAAGGTATGCTGCACATTCAACTTCAGAGTTCATTGCAAAGATCTTTGATCGTTTAAAGCTTTGACAATTATTTTGAAAAAGGTAATTTTGAAGAGAGACTGAGAAAGGGGGATCTTCGATCCACGTGCACAAAGTCGATGGCAAGCGTCAGTTGCATTGTGACTAATATGATTCTCTGAACATCGAAAGACAGGGTATGCTGGACTTTACACTTCAGAGTTCATTGCTGAGATCTTTGGTCATTTAAAGCTTTGAAAATTATCTTGAAAAAGGTAATTTGGAAGAGAGACTAAGAAAGAGGGATCTTGGATCCTCGTGCACAAAGTTGATCGCAAGCGAGAGTTGCATTGCGACTCATTTGATTTTCCGAACATTGAAAGACAAGGTATACTGCACTTTCAACTTTACTGTTCATTGAGTGACATCTCTGATCGTTTAAAGCATTAAAAATTATTTTGAAAAAGGTAATTTGGAAGGGAGATTGAGAAAGGGAGATCTCCGAACTAGGTGCAGAGTCGAAGGTAGGCGAGGGCTTCACTGCGACTCATATGATTCTCTGAACGTCAAACAACAGGGAATGCTGCACTTTCAACTTCAGAGTTCGTTACGTGAGACCTTTGCTCATTTAATGCTTTGAAAATTATTTTGAGTAAGGTAATTTGGAAGGAATATTGAGAAACACGTGCATAGAGTGGAAGGCAAGCGAGGGTTGCACTGTGACTGATATGATTCTCCGAACATCGAAACATAGCGTACGCTACATTTTCAACTTCAAAGTTCATTACCTGAGATCTTTTATCATTTAATGCATTGAAAATTATTTTGGAAAAGGTAATTTGAAAGGGAGATTGAGATAGGGAGATCTTCGATCCACGTGCATAGAGTGGGAGGCCAGCAAGGGTTGCACTGGGACTCACATAATTCTCCGAACATCGAAAGACATGGTATGCTGCACTTTCTACTTCAGAGTTCATTGCATTAGATCTTGGATCCTTTCATGCTTTGAAAATTATTTTGAAAAAGGGAACTTGGAAGGGAGATTGAGAAACACGTGCATAGAGTGGAAGGCAAGCGATGGTTGGACTGCGACTGATATGATTGTCCAAACATCGAAAGATAGCGTACGCTGCATTTTCTACTTCAAAGGTCAATACCTGAGATCTTTCATCCTTTAAAGCATTGAAAATTATTTTGAAAAAGGTAATTTGGAAGGGAGATTGAGAAAGGGGGATCTCCAATCCACGTGCATAGAGTGGAAGCCAAGGGAGGGTTGCACTGCGACTCACATAATACTCCGAACGTCGAAAGATAAGGTATGCTGCACTTTAAACTTCAGAGTTTGTTGCATGAGATCTTTGATCATTTAAAGCTTTGAAAATTATTTTGCGAAAGATAATTTGGAAGGGTGATTGAGAAAGGGAGATCTCCGGTCCACCTGCACTGAGACAAAGGTAGGTGGGGCTTGCACTGGGACTAATATGATTATCCGAGCATCGAAAGACAGGGGATGCTGCACTTTACACTTCAGAGTTCGTTGCATGAGTTCTTTGATTGTTTAAAGCTTTCAAAATTATTTTGAAAAGGTAATTTGGAAGGGAGATTGAGAAAGGGGGATCTTCGATCCCCGTACATAGAGTGGAAGGCAAGCAAGGGTTGCACTCGGACTCACAGAATTCTCCAAACATCGAAAGATAGGGTGTGCTGCACATTCAACTTCAGAGTTCATTGCAGAGATCTTTGATCGTTTAAAGCTTTGAAAATTATTTTGAAAAAGGTAACCGGAAGAGATACTGAGAAAGGGGGATCTTCGATGCACGTGCACAAAGTCGATGGCAAGTGACGGTTCCATTGTGACTAATATGATTCTCCAAACATCGAATGACAGGGTATGCTGGACTTTCAACTTCAGAGATCATTGCTGAGATGTTTGATCGTTTAAAGCTTTGAAAATTATCTTGAAAAAGGTAATTTGGAAGAGAGACTAAGAAAAGGAGATATTCGATCCTCGTGCACAAAGTCGATGGCAAGCGAGAGTTGCATTGCGACTCATTTGATTTTCCGAACATCGAAAGACAAGGTATGCTACACTTTCAACTTTACAGTTCATTGAGTGACATCTTTGATCGTTTAAAGCCTTGAAAATTATTTTGAAAAAGGTAATTTGGAAGGTAGATTGAGAAAGGGAGATCTCCGAACTAGGTGCAGAGTCGAAGGTAGGCGAGGGTTTCACTGCGACTCATATGATTCTCTAAACATCGAAAAACAGGGCATGCTGTACTTTCAAATTCAGAGTTCTTTGCGTGAGACCTTTGATCATTTAAAGCTTTGCAAATTATTTTGAAAAAGGTAATTTGTAAGGGAGATTGAGAAACACGTGCATAGAGTGGAAGGCAAGCTAGGGTTGCACTACGACTGATATGATTCTCCGAACATCGAAAGATAGCGTACGCTGCATTTTCAACTTCAAAGTTCATTACCTGAGATCTTTTATACTTTAAAGCATTGAAAATTATTTTGAAAAAGGTAATTTGGAAGGGAGCTTGAGAAAGGGAGATCTTCGATCCACGTGCATAGAGTGGAAGGCAAGCAAGGGTTGCACTGGGACTCACATAATTCTCCGAACATCGAAAGACAGGATATGTTGCACATTCAACTTCAGAGTTCATTGCAGAGATCTTTGATCATTTAAAGCTTTGAAAATTATTTTGAACAAGGTAATTTATAAGAGAGACTGAGGAAGGGGGATCTTTGATCCACGTGCATAAAGTCGATGGCAAGGGAGGGTTGCATTGCGACTAATATGATTCTCCGAACATTGAAAGACAGGGTATGCTACACTTTCAACTTCAAGCTTATTGCGTGAGATCTTTGATAGGTTAAAGCTTTAAAAATTATTTTGAATCAAGTAATTTGGAAGGGAGATCTTCGAACCACGTGCAGAGTCGAAGGCTAGTGAGGGTTGTACTGCGACTCATTTGATGCTCCGAACATCGTAAGACAGGATATGCTGCACTTTCTACTTCAGAGTTCAGTGCGTTAGATCTTGGATTGTTTAATGCTTTGAAAATTATTTTGAAAAAGGGAATTCGGAAGGGAGATTGAGAAAGGGAGATCTTCGATCCACATGCACAGAGTCGAAGGCAAGCGAGGGTTACACTACAACTCATATGATTCTTCGAACATCGAAAGACAGGGTTTGTCGCGCTTTCAACTTCAGAGTTCATTGCGTAAGATCTTTGATCGTTAAAAGCTTTGAAAATTATTTTGGAAAAGGTAATTTAGGGAGATTGAGAAAGGGGGATCTTCGATCCACATGCATAGAATGGAGGGCAAGCGAGCGTTGCATTACGACTCACATGATTCTCCTAACATCGAAAAGAGGGAAATGCTGCAGTTTCAACCTCCTAGTTCATTGCATTAGATCTTCGATCGTTTAAAGCTTCCAAAATTATTTTGAAAAAGGTAATTTTGAAGGGATATTGAGAAAGGGAGATCTTCGATACAAGTACACAGAGTCGATGGAAAGCAGGGGTTGCATTGCGACTCATATGATTCTCCGAACATCGAAAGACAGGGTATGCTGCGCTTTGAACTTCATAGTTCATTGCGTGACATCTTTGAACGTTTAAAACTTTGAAAATTATTTTGAAAAAGGTAATTTGGAGGGGATATTGAGAAAGGGAGATCACCGACCCACATGCACAGAGTCGAAGGTAGGCGAGGGTTGCACTGCGACTCATATGATTCTTTGAACATCGGAAGACAGGGGATGCTGCAGTTTCAACTTCAAAGTTCATTGCGTGAGATCTTTGATCGTTGAAAGCATTGAAATTTTTTCGAAATAGGTAATTTTGAAGGGATATTGAGGAAGGGAGATCTTCGATCCACGTGCACAGAGTAGAACGCAAGCGAGGGTTGCACTCTAACTCATAAGATTCTCTGAACATCGAAAGACTGGGAATGCTGCACTTTCAATTTCCGAGTTCATTGTGTGAGATCTTTGATCGTTTAAAGCTTTGAAAATTATTTTGAAAAAGGTAATTTGGAAGGGGGATTGAGAAAGGGAGATCTTCGATCCATGTGCACAAAGTCGATGGCAAGCGAGAGTTGCATTACGACTCATTGATTCCTCGAACATCGAAAGACAGGGTATGATGCACTTTCAACACCAAAGTTCATTGCGTGAGATCTTTGATCGTTTAAAGCTTTGAAAATTGTTTTAAAAAAAGTAATTTGGAAGGGAAATTGAGAAAGGGAGATCTCTTAAACAAGTGTAGAGTCGAAGGCAAGCGAGGGTTGCACTACGACTCATTTTATTCTCTGAACATGAAAAGACTAGATATGCTGCGCTTTCTACTTCAGAGTTAATTTCGTTAGATCTTAGATCGTTTAAAGATTTCAAAATTATTCTGAAAAAGGGAATTTGGAAGGGAGATTAAGAAAGTGAGATCTCCAATCCGCGTGGATAGAGTCGAAGGCAGGCAAGGGTTGCACTCCGACTCATATGATTCTGCGAACATCGAAAGACAAGGGATGCTGCAGTTTCAAGTTCAAAGTTAATTGCGTGAGATCTTTGATCGTAGACAGCTTTGAAAATTATTATGAAAAAAGTAATTATGAAGGGAGATTGAGAAAGGGAGATCTTCGATCCATGTGCATAGAGTAGAACGCAAGCGAGGATTGCACTCTAACTCATAAAATTCTCCGAACATCGAAAGACTGGGAATGCTGCACTTTCAACTTTCGAGTTCATTACGTGAGATCTTTGATCATTTAAAGCTTTGAAAATTGTTTTGAAAAAGGTAATTTGGAAGGGAGATTGAGAAAGGGAGATCTTCAATCAACGTGCATAGAGTCCAAGGCAAGCGAGGGTTGCACTACGACTCATATGATTCTCCTAACATCGAAAGACAGGGTATGCTGCACTTTCAACTTCAGAGTTTGTTGCGTGAGATCTTTGATCATTTAAAGCTATTAAAATTATTTTTAAAAAGGTAATTTGGAAGAGTGATTGAGAAAGGGAGATCTTCGATGCACGTGCATAGTCGAAGGAAGCAAGGGTTGCACTACGACTCATATGATTCTCCGAACATCGAAGGACAGGGGATGCTCCGCTTAAAACCCTAGAGTTCATTGCATCAAATCTTTGATCGTTAAAGATTTGAAAATTATTTTGAAAAATGTAATTTCGAAGGGAGAATGAGAAAGGGAGATCTTCATCGACGTGGATCGAGTCGAATGCAAGCGAGGGTTGCACTGCAACTCATATGATTCTCGTATCATCGAAAGACAGGGTGTGCGGCACTTTCAACGTCAGAGTTCATTGCATGAGATCTTTGATCATTTAAAGCTTTTAAAATTATTTTGAAAAAGGTAACTTGGAAGGGTGATTGAGAAAGGGAGATCTTCCGTCCACCTGTACAGAGTAGCAGGCAAACAAGGGTTGGATTACGACTCATATGTTTCTCCGAAAATCGAAAGATAGGGTATGCTGCACTTTAAACATCATAGTTCATTGCATGAGATCTTTGATCGTTGAAAGCTTTGAAAATTATTTTGAAAAAGGTAATTTGGAGGAGTGTTTGAGAAAGGGAGATCTCCGAACCAGGTGCAGAGTCGAAGGTAGGCGAGGGCTTCACTGCGACTCATATGATTCTCCGAACATCGAAAAATAGGGAATGCTTCAGAGTTTGTTGCTGAGACCTTTGATCATTTAAAGCTTTGAAAATTATTTTAAAAATGGTAATTTGGAATGGAGATTGAGAAACACGTGCATAGAATTGAAGGAACGTAAGGGTTGCACTGGGACTCACACAATTCTCCGAACATCAAAAGACAGGGTATGCTGCACATTCAACTTCAGAGTTCATTGCATAGATCTTTGATTGTTTAGAGCTTTGAAAATTATTTTGAAAAAGGTAATTTGGAACGGAGATTGAGAAAGGGGGATCTCTGATCCACTTGCACAGAGTCGAAGGTAGACGAGGGTTGCACTGCGACTCATATGATTCTCCGAACATCGAAAGATAGGGTATGCTGGACTTTGAACCTCAGAGTTCATTGTTGAGATCTTGGATCGTTTAAAGCTTTGAAAACTATTTTGAAAAAGGTAATTTGGAAGGGAGATTATGAAAGGGCGATCTTCAATCAACGTGCATAGAGTTGAAGGCAAGCGAGGGTTGCACTGCGACTCATATAATTCTCCGAACATCGAAAGATATGGTATGCTGGACTTTGAACCTCAGAGTTCATTGTTGAGATCTTTGATCGTTTAAAGCTTTGAAAACTATTTTGAAAAAGGTAATTTCGAAGGGAGATTATGAAAGGGCGATCTTCAATCAACGTGCATAGAGTTGAAGGCAAGCAAGGGTTGCACTGCGACTCATATGATTCTCCGAACATCAAAAAACAAGGTACGCTGCACTTTCAACTTCAGAGTTCATTGCATTAGATCTTTGATCATTTAGTGCATTGAAAATTATTTTGAAAAAGGTAATTTAGAAGGGAGATTGAGAAACGGGAGATCTCGATCCACGTGCACAGAGTCGAAGGCAGGCGAGTGTTTCACTGCGACTCATATGATTCTCCTAACATCAAAAGACAGGGTATGCTGCACTTTCAACTTCAGAGTTCATTGCTGAGACCTTTGATCATTTAATGCTTTGAAGATTATTTTGAAAAAGATAATTTGGAAGGGAGATTGAGAAAGAGGGATCACTGATCCCCGTGCATAGAGTCGAAGGTCGGCGAGGGTTGCACTGCGGCTCATATGATTTTCCGAACATCGAAAGACAGGGTGTGCTGCACTTTCAACTTTAGAGTTCATTGCGTGAGATCTTTGATTGTTTAAAGCTTTGAAAATTGTTTTGATAAAACTGATTTGGAAGGGAGATCGTGAAAGGGAGATCTCCAAACCACGTGCAGAGAGTCGAAGGCAGGCGAGGGTGGCACTGTGACTCCTATGATTCTCCGAACATCGAAAGACAGGAGATGTTGTACTTTCAACTTCAGAGTTCAATACGTAAGACCTTTGATCGGTTAAAGCTTTCAAAATTATTTTGGAAATGGTAATTTTGAAAGGAGATTGAGAAAGGGAAATATTTGATCCACGTGCAAAGAGTAGAAGAACAATGAGATTTGCACAGCGACTCACAAGATTCTCCGAACATCTCAAGATTGGGAATGCTGCACTTTCAACTTCCGAGTACATTGCGTGAATTCTTTGATCGTTTAAAGCTTTGGAAATTATTTTGAAAAAGGTAATTTGGAAGGGAGATTGAGAAAGGGAGATCTTCGATCCACATGCAGAGTCGAAGGTAGACGAGGGTTGAACTGCGACTCATATGATTATCCGAACATTGAACGACAAGGGATGCTGTATTTTCATGTTTAGACTTCATTGTGTCAGATCATTTATCATTTAAAGCTCTAAATATTATTTAGAAAAAAGTTTGAAGGGAGATTGAGAAAGGGAGATCTTCGATCCACGTGCATAGAGTGGAAGGCAATGCAGGGTTACACTGCGACTCATATATTTCCCCGAGCATCAAAAGATAGGATGTGCTGCACTTTCAACTTCAGAGTTCATTGATGAGATCTTTGATCGTTTAAAGCTTTGAAAATTATTTTTAAAAAAGTAATTTGGAAGGTAGATTGAGAAAGGGAGATCTTCAATCCACGTGCATAGAGTAGAAGGCAAATGAGGGTAGCACTGCGACTCACAAGATTCTCCGAACATCGAAAGACTGGGAATGCTGCTTCTTTCAACTTCGGGTTCATTGCATGAGATCTTTGATCGTTTAAAGCTTAGACAATTTCTTTGAAAATTTTAATTAGGAAGGGAGATTGAGAAATGGAGATCTCTGATCCACATGCACAGAGTCGACGGTAGGCGAGGGTTGCACCGCGACTCATGATTCTCCGTACATAGAAAGACAGGGGGATGTGCACTTTTAAATTCGAGTTCATTGCCGTGAGATCTTTGATCGTTTAACTCTTTGAAAATTATTTTGAAAAAGGTTGGAAGAGAGATTGGGAAAGGGAGATCTTTGATCCACGTGCATAGAGTGGAAGGCAATGGAGGGCTACACTGCGACTCATATCATTCTCCGAGCATCGAAAGACAGGGTATGCTGCAATTTCCACGTCAGAGTTCATTGCTGAGATTTTTGATCGTTTAAAGCTTTGAAAATTATCTTGAGAAAGGTAATTGGGAAGGTAGATTGAGAAAGGGAGGTCTTCAATCCACGTGCATAGAGTAGAAGGAAAGCGAGGGTTGCATGGCGGCTCACAAGATTCTCCGAACATCGAAAGACTGGGAATGCTGCACTTTCAACTTTCGGGTTCATTGTGTGAGATCTTTAATTGTTTAAAGCTTTGAAAATTATTTTGAAAAAGGTTGGAAGAGAGATTGAGAAAGGGAGATCTTTGATCCACGTGCATAGTATGCAAGGCAATGGATGGTTCCACTCCGACTCATATAATTCTCCGAGCATCGAAAGACAAGGTACGCCGCACTTTCAACATTAGAGTTCATTGCTGAGATCTTTAATCGTTTAAAGCTTTGAAAATTATTTTGAAAAAGGAAATTGGGAAGGCATATTGATAAAGGGAGATCTTCGATCCACGTGCACAGAGTCGATGGTAAGCGTGGGTTGCACTGGGACTCATATCGTTCTTCGAACGTCGAAAGACAGGGAATGTTGTAGTTTCAACTTCATAGTTCATTGCATGAGATCTTTGATTGGTTAAAGCATTGAAAATTATTTTGAAAAGGTAATTTTGAGGCGATATTGAGAAAGGGAGATCTTATATCCACGTGCATAGAGTGGAAGGCAATCGAGGGTTGCACTGCGACACATACAATTGTCCGAAATTCGAAAGGTAGTGTATGCTGCACATTAAACTTCTGAGTTCATTTTTGAGACCTTTGATCATTTAAAGCTACGAAAATTATTTTGAAAAAGGTAATTTGGAAGCTGGATTGAGAAAGGGAGATATTCGATCCACGTCCATAGAGTAGAAGGAAAACGATGGGTACACAGCGACTCACAAGATTCATTGAACATCTCAAGACTGGGAATGCACCACTTTCGACTTTAGAGTTCATTAGGTGAGATCTTTGATCGTTTAAAGCTTTGAAAATTATTTTAAAAAAGATAATTTGGAAGGGAGATTGAGAAAGGGAGATCTTCAATCCACATGCATAGAGTCGAAGGTAGGCGAGGGTTGCACTACGACTCAAATGATTCTCGAACATCAAAATTACAGGGGATGTTGCACTTTCAAGTTTAGACTTAGTTGCGTGATATCTTTGATCGTTTAAAGCTTTAAAAGTTATTTTGAAAAAGGTTGGAAGGTAGATTGAGAAAGCGAGATCTTTGATCCACGTGCATAGTATGGAAGGCAATGGATGGTTACACTGCGACTCATATAATTCCCCGAGCATCGAAAGACAAGGTACGCTGCACTTTCAAGATCAGAGTTCAGTGCTAAGATCTTTAATCATTTAAAGCTTTGAAAATTATTTTGAAAAAGGAAATTGGGAAGGTAGATTGGTAAAGGGAGATCTTCAATCCACGTGCACAGTGTTGACGGCAAGCGAGTGTTGCACTGCGACTCATATGATTCTCCGAACATTGAAAAACAGGGTATGTTGCACTTTCAATTTCAAAGTTCATTGCGTGAGATCTTTGACCGTTTAAAGCTTTGAAAATTATTATGAAATAGGTAATTTGGAAGGGAGATATAGAAAGGGAGATCTCCGGTCGACATGCAGAAAGTCGACGGTAGGCGAGGGTTGCACTACGACTTATATGACTCTCCGAAAATCGAAAGACAGACGATGCTGCACTTTCAACTTCAAAGTTCATTGCATGAGATCTTTGATCGGTTAAAGCTTTGAAAATTATTCTGAAAAAGGTAATTTTGAGGCGATATTGAGAAAGGGAGATCTTCGATCCACGTGCATACAGTGGAAGGCAATCGAGGGTTGCACTGCGACACATACAATTGTCCGAAATTCGAAAGGCAGGGTATGCTGCACATTAAACTTCTGAGTTCATTTTTGAGACCTTTGATCATTTAAAGCTACGAAAATTATTTTGAAAAACGTAATTTGGAAGCTGGATTGAGAAAGGGAGATATTCGATCCATGTCCATAGAGTAGAAGGAAAACGATGGGTGCACAGCGACTCACAAGATTCATTGAACATCTCAAGACTGGGAATGCTGCACTTTCAACTTTAGAGTTCATTAGGTGAGATCTTTGATCGTTTAAAGCTTTGAAAATTATTTTAAAAAAGGTCATTTGGAAGGTAGATTGAGAAAGGGAGATCTTCGATCCACATGCACAGAGTCGAAGGTAGGCGAGGGTTGCACTATGACTCAAATGATTCTCCGAACATCAAAATACAGGGGATGTTGCACTTTCAAGTTTAGACTTCGTTGCGTAATATCTTTGATCATTTAAAGCTTTAAAAATTATTTTGAAAAAGGTTGGAAGGGAGATTGAGAAAGGGAGATCTTTGATCCACGTGCATAGTATGGAAGGCAATGGATGGTTACACTGCGACTCATATAATTCCCCGAGCATCGAAAGACAAGGTACGCGGCACTTTCAAGATCAGAGTTCAGTGCTAAGATCTTTAATCATTTAAAGCTTTGAAAATTATTTCGAAAAAGGAAATTGGGAAGGTAGATTGGTAAAGGGAGATCTTCAATCCATGTGCACAGAGTCGACGGCAGGCGAGTGTTGTACTGCGACTCATACGATTCTCCGAACATCGAAAGACAGGGTATTCTGCACTTTCAATTTCAAAGTTCATTGCGTGAGATCTTTGAACGTTTAAAGCTTTGAAAATTATTTTGAAATAGGTAATTTGGAAGGGAGATATAGAAAGGGAGATCTTCGATCGACATGCAGAAAGTCGACGGTAGGCGAGTGTTGCACTGCGACTTATATGACTCTCCGAACATTGAAAGACAGGCGATGTTGCAGTTTCAACTTCAAAGTTCATTACATGAGATCTTCGATCGGTTAAAGCTTTGAAAATTATTTTTAAAAAGGTAATTTTGATGGGATATTGAGAAAGGGAGATCTTCGATCCACATGCATAGAGTGCAAGGCAATCGAGGGTTGCACTGCGACACATACAATTCTCCGAAATTCGAAAGGCAGGGTATGCTGCACATTAAACTTCTGAGTTCATTGTTGAGACCTTTGATCATTTAAAGATACGAAAATTATTTTGAAAATGGTAATTTGGAAGCTGGATTGAGAAAGGGAGATATTCGATCCACGTCCATAGAGTAGAAGGAAAACGATGGGTGCATATCGACTCACAAGATTCATTGAACATCTCAAGACTGGGAATGCTGCACTTTCAACTTTAGAGTTCATTAGGTGAGATCTTTGATGGTTTAAAGCTTTGAAAATTATTTTAAAAAAGGTCCTTTGGAAGGGAGATTGAGAAATGGAGATCTCCGATCCACATGCACAGAGTCGTAGGTAGGCGAGAGTTGCACTACGACTCATGATTCTCCGAACATCAAAACACCAGGGATGTGCACTTTCAAGTTCAGAGTTTGTTGCGTGAGATCTTTGATCGATTAAAGCTTTGAAAATTATTTTGAAAAATGTTGGAAGAGAGATTGAAAAAGGAAGATCTTTAAGTGGAAGGAAATGAAGGGTCACACTATGACTCATATTTCTTCGAGTATCAAAAGACAGGGTATGCTGCACTTTCAACTTCAGAGTTCATTGCTGAGATCTTTGATTATTTAAAGCTTTGAAAATTATTTTGGAAAAGGTAATTTTGAAGGTAGATTGAGAAAGGGAGATCTTCGATCCACGTGCATAGAGTAGAAGGCAAGCGAGGGTTGCACTACGAGTCACAAGATTCTCCGAACGTCGAAAGATTGGGAATGCTGCACTTTCAACATCCGAGTTCATTGCGTGAGATCTTTGATCGTTTAAAGCTTTGAAAATTATTTTGAAATAGGTAATTTGGAAGGGAGATTGAGAAAGGGAGATCTCTGATCCACATGGACAGAGTCGACGGTAGGCGAGGGTTGCACTCCGACATATATGACTCTCCGAACATCGAAAGACAGGGGATGTTGTAGTTTCAACTTCAGAGTTCATTGCGTCAGATCTTTGATCGTTGAAAGTTTTGAAAATTATTTCGAAAAAGATAATTTGGAAGGGATATTGAGAAAGGGAGATCTTTGATCCACATGCATAGGGTAGAATGCAAGCAAGGGTTGCACTGCGACTTATTTGATTCTCCGAACATCGAAAGACAAGATATGTTGCACTTTCAACTTCGTAGTTCATTGCGTGACATCTTTGAATGTTTAAAGCTTTGAATTTTTTTTGGAAAAAGGTAATTTTGACGGGAGATTGAGAAAGGGAGATCTTCGATCCACGTGCATAGAGTAGAAGGAAAGTGATGGTTGCACTGCGACTCACAAGATTCTCCGAACATCGAAAGACTAGGAATGCTGCACTTTTAGCTTCCGGGTTCATTGCGTGAGATCTTTGATCCTTGAATGCTTTGAAAATTATTTTGAAATAGGTAATTTAGAAGGGAGATTGTGAAAGGGAGATCTCCGGTGCACACGCACAGAGTCGACGGTAGGCGAGGGTTGCACTGCGACTCATATGATTCTCCAAATATCGAAAGACAGGGGATGTTGTAGTTTCAACTGGAAAGTTCATTGCGTGAGATCTTTTATCATTGAAAGCTCTGAAAATTATTTCGAAAAAGGTAATTTGGAAGGGATATTGATACAGGGAGATCTTCGATCCACATGCATAAAGTAAAATGCAAGCGTGGGTTGCACTGCGACTCATTTGATCCTCCGAACATCGAAAGAGAAGATATGATGTACTTTCTACCTTAGAGTTAATTTCATCAGATCTGAGATCGTTTAAAGCTTTGAAAATTATTTTGGAAAAGAGAATTCTGAAGGCAGATTGAAAAAGGGAGATCTTCGATTCACGTCGACAGAGTCAAAGGCAGGCGAGGGTTGCACTGTAACTCATAAGATTCTGAGAACATAGAAACACTGGAAGGGATATTGAGAAAGGGATATTTTCAATCATGGTGCATAGAGTTGAAGGCAAGAAAGGGTTGCACTGCGACTCATGTGATTCTCCAAACATCGAAAGACAGGTATGTTGCACTTTCAACTTCAGAGTTCATTGCATGAGATCTTCGATCATTTAAAGCATTGAAAATTATTTTGAAAAAGGTAACTTGGAAAATAGATCTCAGATCCCCATGCACAGAGTCGAAGGCAGGCGAGTGTTGAACTGCGACTCATATGATTCTCCGAACAACGAAAGACAGGGTATGCTGCACTTTAAATTTCAGAGTTCATTGTGTGAGATCTTTGATCACTTAAAGCTTTGAAAATTATTTTGAAATAGGTAATTTGGAAGGGAGATTGAGAAAGGGAGATCTCCGATCGACATGCAGAAAGTCGATGGTAGGCAAGGGTTGCACTGCGACTCATATGACTCTCCGAACATCGAAAGACAAGCGATGCTGCAGTTTCAACTTCAAAGTTCATTGCATGAGATCTTTGATCGGTAAAAGCTTTGAAAATTATTTTGAAAAGGGTAATTTTGATGGGGTGTTGAGAAAGGGAGATCTTCGATCGACGTCCATAGAGTGGAGGGCAATCGAGGGTTGCACTGCGAGACATACAATTCTCCAAAAATTGAAAGGCAGGGTATGTTGCACATTAAACTTCTGAGTTCATTGTTGAGACTTTTGATCAATTAAAGCTATGAAAATTATTTTGAAAAATGTAATTTGGAAGGGAGATTGAGAAAAGGAGATCTTCAGTCATCGTGCATAGAGTAGAAGGCAAGAAAGGGTTACACTTCGCCTCTATGATTCTCCGAACATCGAAAGACAGGCTATGCTGCACTTTCCACTTCAGAGCTCGTTGCGTGAGTTTATTGTTGTTTAAAGGTTTGAAAATTATTTCGAAAAAGGTAATTTGGAAGGGAGATTTAGAAAGGGAGATCTCCGATCCCCATTCACAGAGTCGAAGGTAGGCGATGGTTGCGCTGCGACTCATATGATTATCCGAACATCGAAAGACAGGGGATTCTACACTTTCAACTTCAGAGTTCGTTGCGTGAGATCTTTGATCATTTAAAGCCTTGAAAATTATTTTGAAAAAGGTGATTTGGAAGGGAGATCGAGAAAGGGAGCTCTTCGATCCACGTGCATAGAGTAGAATGGAAACGAGGGTTGCATTGTGACTCATATAATTCTCCGAACATCAAGAGACAGAGTATGCTGCACTTTCAACATCAGAGTTCATTTCCTGAGATCTTTGATAGTTTAAAGCTTTGAAAATTATTTTGAAAATTTTAATTTGGAAGGGAGATTGATAAAAAGGAGATCCTCAGTCATCATGCATAGAGTAGAAGGCAAGCGAGGGTTGCACTGCGACTCATATGATTATCGGAATATCAAAAGACAGGGTATGTTGCACTTTCCACTTCAGAGCTCGCTGCGTGAGATTTTTAATCGTTTAAAGCTTTTAAAATTATTTTGAAAAAGGTAATTTGGAAGGGAGATTGAGAATGGGAGATCTTCGATCCCCGCGCATAGAGTAGAGTGGAAGCGAGGGTTGCATTGTGACTCATATAATTCTCCGAACATCAAAAGACAGGGTATGCTGCACTTTCAACATCAGAGTTCATTTCGTGAGATCTTTGATTGTGTAAAGCTTTGAAAATTATTTTGAAAAATTTAATTTGGAAGGGAGATTGAGAAAAGGAGATCTTCAGTCATCATGCATAGAGTAGAAGGCATGCGAGGGTTGCACTGCGACTCATGATTATCCGAATATCAAAAGACAGGGTATGCTGCACTTTCCACTTCAAAGCTTGTTACGTGAGATCTTTGGTCGTTTAAGGCTTTGTAAATTATTTTGAAAAAGGTAATTAGGAAAGGAGATTGAGAAAGGGAGATCTTCGATCCACAGGCACAGAGTCGAAGGTAGGCAAGGGTTGCACTGCGACTCATATGGTTATCCAAACATCGAAAGACAAGCGATTCTACACTTTCAACTTCATAGTTCGTTGCGTTAGACCTTTGATCGTTTAAAGCTTTGAAAATTATTTTGAAAAAGGTTATTTGGAAGGGAGATTGAGAAAGGGAGATCTTACTTCCACGTGCATAGAGTAGAATGCAAGCGAGGGTTGCACTGCGACTCATATGATTATCTGAACGTCAAAAGACAGGGTATGCTGCACTTTCCACTTCAGAGCTTGTTGCGTGAGATCTTTGATCGTTTCAATCTTTGAAAATTATTTTGGAAAAGGTAATTTGGAAGGGAGATTGAGAACGGGAGATCTTTAATCCACGTGCATAGAATAGAATGCAAGCGAGGGTTGCACTATGACTCATATAATTCTGTGAACATCGAAAGACAGGGTATGATGCACTTTCAACATCAGAGTTCATTTCGTGAGATCTTTGATTGTTTAGAGCTTTGAAAATTATTTTTAAAAGGTTTATTTGGATGGGAGATTGAGAAAGGGAGATCTTCGATCCACATGCACAGAGTCGAAGGTAGGCGAGGGTTGCACTGCGACTCATATGGTTATCCGAACATCGAAAGACAGTGGATTCTACACTTTCAACTTCAGAGTTTGTTGCGTTAGACCTTTGATCGTTTAAAGCTTGGAAAATTACTTTGAAAAAGGTAATTTGGAAGGGAGATTGAGAAAGGGAGATCTTTGTTCCATCTGTATAGAGTAGAATGCAAGGGAGGGTTGCACTGCGACTCATATGATTATCTGAACATCAAATCACAGGGTATGCTGCACTTTCCACTTCAGAGCTCGTTGTGTGAGATTTTTGATCGTTTAAAGCATTGAAAATTATGTTTAAAAAGGTAATTTGGAAGGGAGATTGAGAGAGGGAGCTCTCAATCCACGTGCAGAGAGTAGAATGCAAGCGAGCGTTGCATTGTGACTCATATAAATCTCGGACCATCAAAAAAAGGGTATGCTCCACTTTCAACAACAGAGTTCATTTCGTGAGATCTTAGATTGTTTAAAGCTTTGAAAATTATTTTGAAAAATGTAATTTGGAAGGGAGATTGAGAAAAGGAGATCTTCAGTCAACGTGCATAGAGTAGAAGGCAAGCGATGGTTGCACTGCAACTCATATCATTATCCTAACATCAAAAGACAGGGTATGCAGCACTTTCCACTTCAGAGCTCGTTATGTGAGATCTTAGATCGTTTAAAGCTTTGAAAATTATTTTGACAAAGGTAATTTGGAAGGGAGATCGTGAAATGGAGACCTTTGATCAACATGCATAGAGTCGAAGGTAGGCAAGGGTTGCACTGTGACTCATATGGTTATCCAAACATCGAAAGACAAGCGATTCTACACTTTCAACTTCAGAGTTCATTGCGTTAGACCTTTGATCGTTTAAAGCTTTGAAAATTCTTTTGAAAAAGCTAATTTGGAAGGGAGATCTTTGTTCCATGTTCATCGAGTAGAATGCAAGCGAGGGTTGCACTGCAACTCATATGATTATCTGAACATCAAAAGACAGGGTATGCTGCACTTTCCACTTCAGAGCTTGTTGCGTGAGATCTTTGACCGTTTCAAGCTTTGAAAATTATTTTGAAAAGGTAATTTGGAAGGGAGATTGAGAAAGGAAAATCTTCGATCCCCGTGCCTAGAGTAGAATGGAAGCGAGTGTTGCATTGTGACTCATATAATTCTCCGAACATCAAAAGACATGGTATGCTGCACTTTCAACATCAGAGTTCATTTCGTGAGATCTTTGATTGTTTAAAGCTTTGAAAATTATTTTGAAAAATTTCATTTGGAAGGGAGATTGAGAAATGGTGATCTTCAGTCATCATGCATAGAGTAGAAGGCAAGCGAGGGTTGCACTGCGACTCATATGATTATTCGAACATGAAAAGACAGGGTATGCTGCACTTTCCACTTCAGAGCTCGCTGCGTGAGATGTTTGATCGTTTAAAGCTTTGAAAATTATTTTAAGAAGGTAATTTGGATGGGTGATTAAGAAATGGAGATATTCGATCCATGTGCATAGAGTAGAATACAAGCAAAGGTTGCACTGCGACTCATGATTCTCCGAACTTCGAAAGACAGGGTTTGGTGCCCTTTCAACTTCAGAGTTCATTCCGTGAGATCTTTGATCGTTGAAAGCTTTGAAAATTATTTTGAAAAATCTAATTTGGAAGGGAGATTGAGAAAAGGAGATCTTCAGTCAATGTGCATAGAGTAGAGGACAAGCAAGGGTTGCGTTGCGACTCATATGATTATCCGAACATCAAAAGACAGGGTATGCTGCACTTTCCCCTTCAGAGCTCGATGCGTGAGATCTGTGATCGTTTGTAGCTTTAAAAATTATTTTGAAAAAGGTAATTTGGAAGGCAGATTGAGAAAGGGATATTTTCGATCCACGTGCATAGAGTAGAATGCAAGCGAGGGTTGCAGTGTGACTCATATAATTCTCTGAACATCGAAAGACAAGGTATCCTGTAGTTTCAACATCATAGTTCATTTCTTGAGATCTTTGATTGTTTAAGGCTTTGAAAATTAGTTTGAAAAATGTAACTTGGAAGGGAGATTGAGAAAAGGAGATCTTTAGTCAACGTGCATATAGTAGAAGGCAAGCGATGGTTCCACTGCAACTCATATCATTATCCGAACATCAAAAGACAGGGTATGCAGCACTTTCCACTTCAGAGCTCGTTATGTGAGATCTTTGATCGTTTAAAGCTTTGAAAATTATTTTGAAAGAGGTAATTTGGAAGGGAGATTAAGAAAGGGAGATCTTTGTTCCACATGCATAGAGTAGAAGGCAAGCGAGGGTTGCACTGGGAATCATATGATTATCTGAACATCAAAAGACAGGGTATGGTGCACTTTCCACTTCAGACCTTGTTACGTGAGATATTTGATCATTTAAAGCTTCGAAAATTAATTTGAAAAAGGTAATTTGGAAAGGAGATTGAGAAAGGGAGATCTTCGATCCACATGCACAGAGTCGAAGGTAGGCAAGGGTTGCACTGCGACTCATATGGTTATCCAAACATCGAAAGAGAAGCGATTCTACGCTTTGAACTTCAGAGTTCGTTGCGTGAGATCTTTGATCGTTTAAAGCTTTGAAAATTATTTTGAAAGAGGTAACTTGGAAGGGAGATTGAGAAAGGGAGATCTTTGTTCCACGTGCATAGAGTAGAATGCAAGCGAGAGTTGCACTGCGACTCATATGATTATCTGAACATCAAAACACAGGGTATGCTGCACTTTCCACTTCAGAGCTCGCTGCGTGAGATCTTTGATCGTTAAAAGCTTTGAAAATTATTTTGAAAAAGGTAATTTGGAAAGGAGATTGAGAATGGGAGATCTTCGATCCCCGCGCATAGAGTAGAGTGGAAGCGAGTGTTGCATTGTGACACGTATAATTCTCCGAACATCAAAAGACAAGGTATGCTGCACTTTCAACATCAGAGTTCATTTCGTGAGATCTTTGATTGTGTAAAGCTTTGAAAATTATTTTGAAAAATTTAATTTGGAAGGGAGATTGAGAAAAGGAGATCTTCAGTCATCATGCATAGAGTAGAAGGCAAGTGAGGGTTGCACTACGACTCATATGATTATCCGAATATCAAAAGACAGGGTATGCTGCACTTTCCACTTCAGAGCTTGTTACATGAGATCTTTGATCGTTTAAGGCTTTGTAAATTATTTTGAAAAAAGTAATTTGGAAAGAAGATTGAGAAAGGGAGATCTTCGATCCACAAGCACAGAGTCGAAGGTAGGCAAGGGTTGCACTGCGACTCATATGGTTATCCAAACATCGAAAGACAACGATTCTACACTTTCAACTTCAAAGTTCGTTGCGTTAGACCTTTGATCGTTTAAAGCTTTGAAAATTATTTTGAAAAAGGTTATTTGGAAGAGAGATTGAGAAAGGGAGATCTTAGTTCCACGTGCATAGAGTAGAATGCAAGCGAGGGTTGCACTGCGACTCATATGATTATCTCGAAAAAAAGCCAAAAATGTGGTATCTGCCGACTTTCCACTTCAGAGCTTGTTGCGTGAGATCTTTGATCGTTTAAAGCTTTGAAAATTATTTTGGTAAAGGTAATTTGGAAGGGAGATTGAGAAAGGGAGATCTTTGATCCACGTGCATAGAATAGAATGCAAGCGAGGGTTGCATTGTGACTCATATAATTCTCCGAACATCGAAAGACAGGGTATGCTGCACTTTCAACATCAGAGTTCATTTGGTGAGATCTTTGATTGTTTAGAGCTTTGAAAATTATTTTTAAAAAGTTTATTTGGATGGGAGATTGAGAAAAGGAGATCTTTAGTCATCATGCATAGAGTAGAAGGCAAGCGAGGGTTGCACTGCGACTCATATGATTATCCGAATATCAAAATACAGGGTATGCTGCACTTTCCACTTCAGAGCTTGTTACGTGAGATCTTTGATCGTTTAAGGCTTTGTAAATTATTTTGAAAAAGGTAATTTGGAAAGGAGATTGAGAAAGGGAGATCTTCAATCCACAGGCACAGAGTTGAAGGTAGGCAAGGGTTGCACTGCGACTCATATGATTATCGAAACATCGAAAGACAAGCGATTCTACACTTTCAACTTCAGAGTTCGTTGCGTTAGGCCTTTGATTGTTTAAAGCTTTGAAAATTATTTTGAAAATGGTAATTTGGAAGGGAGATTGAGAAAGGGAGATCTTCGATGCATGTGCACAGAGTGGAAGGCAAGCGAGGGTTGCACTGCAACTCAAATAATTCTTTGAACATCGAAATACAGGGTATGGTGCACTTTTAACTTCAGAGTTCATTGCTGAGATCTTTAATCGTCTAAATCTTTGAAAATTATTTTGAAATAGGTAATTTCGAAGAGAGATTGAGAAAGGGAGATCTTCGATCCACGCTTACAGAGTCGATGGAAAGTGAGGGTTCCATTGGGACTCATGATTCTCCGAACATTGAAAGACAGGGTATGCTGCACTTTCAACTTTAGAGCTCGTTGCGTGAGATCTTTGATAGTTTAAAGCTTTGAAAATTATTTTGAAAATGCTAATTTGTAAGGGAGATTGAGAAAGGGAGATCTTCGATCCACATGCACAGAGTCGAAGGTAGGCCATGGTTGCATTGCGACTTATATGGTTATGCGAACATCGAAAGACAGGGGATTCTACCCTTTCAACTTCAGAGTTCGTCGTGTGAGATCTTTGATCGTTGAAATCTTTGAAAATTATTTTGAAAACGGTAATTTGGAAGGGAGATTGAGAAAGGGAGATCATCGATCCATGTACACAAAGTGGAAGGCAAGCTAGGGTTGCACTGCAACTCAAATAATTCTCCGAACATCGAAAGATAGGGTATGCTGCACTTTTAACTTCGAAGTTCATTGCTGAGATATTTAATTGTTTAAAGCTTTGAAAATTATGTTGAAAAAGTTAGTTTCAAAGAGAGATTGAGAAAGGGAGATCTTCGATCCACGTACACAGAGTCGATGGCAAGCGACGGTTGCATTGTGACTCATGATTCTCCGAACATTGAAAGATAGGGTATGCTGCACTTTCAACTTTAGACTTCATTGCATGAGATCTTTGATCGTTTAAAGCTTCAAAAATTGTTTTGAAAAAAGTAAATAGAAAGGGAGATTGAGAAAGGGAGATCTCCGAACCACGTGCAGAGTCGAAGGAAAGCGAGGGTTGCACGGGACTCATTTGATTCTTCGAACATTGAAAGACAGAATATGCTGCACTTTCTACTTCAGAGTTCATTGTGTTAGATCTTTGATCGTTTAAAGCTTTGAAAATTATTTTGGTAAAGGGAATTTGGTAAGGAGATTGAGAAAGGGAGATCGTCGATCCACGTGCATAGAGTATAATGCAAGTGTGGGTTGCACTGCAACTCATGATTCTCTGAACATCGAAAGATAGGGTATGCTGCACTTTCAACTTCAGAGTTCATTCTGTGAGATCTTGGATTGTTTAAATCTTTGAAAATTAGTTTGACAAAGTAAATTGGGAAGGGAGATTGAGAAAGGGAGATCTTCGATCCACATGCACAGAGTCGATGGTAGGCGAGGGTTGTACTACGACTCATATGATTCTCCGAACATCGAAAGACAGGGCATGCTGCACTTTCATCTGAAGAGTTCGTTGCGTGAGATCTTTGATCGTTTAAAGCTGTGAAAATTATTTTGAAAAAGGTAATTTTGAAGGGAGATTGAGAAAGGGAGATCTTCCATCCACATGCACAGAGTCGAAGGTAGGCGACGGTTGCACTGTGTAAACACTCAATTATGTCCGACGCTCGTTTTAAGATTTAATTAATGAATAAATCATAATGTAAATTAATAAACGAAAAACAGAAAACAGAAAAGCAAATAAATAGACAGAAATCAGAAAAACAAATGAACAATAGAGGCAAATAATAAATTGAATATTAAAATAAATGAAAAGGATATATAAAATATAAAATAAAAAATAAATTAATAAATCAAAAAATATAAAATATATAAAAATAAAGAAAAAGAGAATAAAACAATAAATAAATAAAAAACTGAAAAATTAAAACAAAAATAAGAATAAACAAATAATAAAAACTGAAAAAATGGTAAAATTATAAAAGAAAAAGGGAGAAAAACAAACTAAAGATAATAAGGAAACATCGAAAATCCTAAAATACGATAATAATAATAATAATAAATTCCGAAAAATGGAAAAAGGAAATGAAAATGATAAGAAAATAAAAATAAAAAAGGGAAGGAAGAATGAAGAAGAGAAAGAAAAATCCATCAAAGTTTCTCAAATAATAATAAAATGATCAATAAAAAATAAGAAAAAATGAAAATTAAATAATGGCATCATGGGAATAAATAAAAAAATGGAAAAAGGGAAGGAGAAGAAGAATTAAAAAGAAAAGGCAGGGGCGAAAAGGGAGATAGATTTGGATTAAATGGTATAAAAGGAACGCTTGGCTAAAAAGAAAAGGCTCTCTCGACTTTGAAAGAAAATTAGGAGGATCGGGAGAATTGGAGCTTTGGTTAGAGTCTTTGAAGAAGCATTGAGAAAGCTCTCCAAAACTGCTCATAGAGGGTTCAACCGTGGCAGCATTCAGGCGGGGGGGATTCCGATTAGCTCTGCCATTGTTGGAGAAGGGAGGATCGAACGTCATTAGGCAGCATTCGAGCGTAAGCTTCGTACCGATTCTACAACAGGTAGGTCATATAACCTTTACTTCAGATTCCGTACAACAACGCATGAATTTTCATTTGAACCCAAAGATTTATATATGAATGGTTAAAAGATTATGTATGATCAACATCATTGTGCAAAGACCTATTCTTCTTCCTGGAGTAATCAAGAATCAGGTGGGATTTTGGCATTCATAGAATAAAACCTAGCGATGTAGGTAGAGGACGCACACGATCTATAGCAAGGATCGATCCTCGAGATCACTCATTATACTGCATGATAGAAAGAAGAGTTGGCTTCAGTCTATGAGTGTTAGCCTTAAGAGTGACATAACAGAGTATAAAACAGAGCCTCCCCCTTTTTTTATGTTTGAATAGATAGAAGAAATAGGCACAACCAGAATCTCTAGAGAATCACATAATGAATGAAATATTAGATATAAGGGGGGTTTTCCGAATAGGATAGGGAGGTCATACTACTGGTAGTGAACTACTTCCCTGCTCGGTTCATACATAGTGTATGGCAATTCATAGTGAACGTGGAAGCCTCAACCAAAAGGCCGAATGCAGAAAACTCCCAAGCAATGAAGAACGATTCGGGCAAAACCACCCCACTCCAGCCCCTATGTCTAGCCCTCGAAGCTAAGTGCCCTCAATCCTCTTGGTTTCTTTCGTACATGAATCGGTGCCCCACTGTGTCTTCTCGTACACCTCTTGCCACCCTTTAAGTCCTGAGCCGGTTCAAGGTCACAAAGAGGTTCCATTAACCTCCCATATTGCCAAAATGTGCAGCTAGTACTCTCTGGAAGATAGAGGAACCAAAACCCAGTAGAGAAAAGAAAGCAGAGTGGTGACGATTATCTCAGAACTTGGGTTTGTTTCCTCTCATTTGATCAAGCAAGCTTCATAGATATGACCATGGGAGAGTTATGCTAAGCTAAGCCAATCCTGAAAGAAGTCTTGAGTTAGCCGTGCTAAATTGGTTACGAGTGTATTCAACGAGCTAGACTAGACGTGGCACTAAATAGGTTCAAGCCTCCACACCCTTCTCAAAATGAGCTCAGTTAGATGTCCTACCCCATCATGATGAGTCTAGGTACTCTCGGTTAGATTCTCGAGTGGGTCGGATGGTCTCTCCTTCTCAATGATAAGAGGAATATAACTTGCATTACACCCTACCTCCCACATATTAAGAGGAGCTCACAGGGTGGTCCTGGTTCGGGAATGTGCTGATTCGTCTAACCCAAGGAAACCACGTAGCTCATGCGTCACCTTCTTAACCTTAACAAATCTTCCTGAAGGATAGTTGACAAATGTTCATACCCGAACCCCATGGTCGCTTCAGCCTCCTCGACCCCACATACTTCTGCGCTTCCTATATAAAGTAGGAACTCGTGGCCTAAGAGTAAAGGCTCGGCAAGGAGCATAACAGATGTACTCTTGGCGCTGGAACCAGTTCCCTCGAAGGGTCAGCTGATAATGAAGAGTCCAGGTGGAATATTGGTTCATCTCATGGAGGTTCCTGAACAAGTGCCAGAGAGCCACGGTTAGACGAGCATAGCCGAGTGGTCATGAAGCTCGAGAGGAGCTAAGTAAGGTCGAGGGTAAGCTCCATACCAAGACCATTCAATGTCACGTACTGCATGTACTGAAGGACGTAGATTCATGAATATTGAACAAAAGAAGGTTGAATGTGGGCCCCGCCTAAACCTGCCATGGGTGTCCTGTAGTATAGAGCTTAAAGGAAAAACGTGCGCACCTATTAAACATTGACTAAGGTCAGAAGCTTCAAAGCTCAAAAATGAATGCATAACCGAACATTTAAGCTTTCTTTCAAGACCACCGAATGTGCTCTTTCATGCGATCCTGGGTCATGCAGGAGATATGGAAGGATTCGCAATGTTCGGTCACTTAGCCACAAGACTCTAAGCATCTCTTCGTAGGGATATTTGTAAGATGCCATCGAACCAACCAAATAAGCAAGGGCAAGTATACTAGTAAAAGACGAAAATTGAGCTTGAAGTTTAACAACGTGGTATGCATTCATGCTGCCCGACATAAGGCCATATTAATATGGACCTTTTGAAAGCCAAACAAAAACCCACCAAGGAAAAGGCGTTCTGACTAGCCTGAAAAATTATACTTTGTGGACCCCATAATACTATAATTAGCTGGACACAGAAGCCACATAGAAGGGTTAGAGGCGTTTCTCGCATAATGGCTTTGAAGTTTCACCCTAAAAGGGGGTACGTAGGTGCTGCAGGGTTTAAATATTAGGGTGAGCAGGCTCTCTTTACCTCCTTTTTTCCTTGTCTTCATTTAGAACAAACCCACATTAGATAGGTGTGTGGCGGTGGGCCTAAACGTATTACTACCTTTATAAACCCATACCAACTACCGTCTAGCATCTCTCATATAAGCCCAATGGGCCATTCCGAATCCAAATCAAAGCTTTCAAAATATTAAACCTGCCTCATAAACAAACCAATTTTAAATCCTATATACAATTAAAAATCTTATTCCCTTCTCTCGATCTACCTCTTCTAAATACAAATTAATCTCACCCTTTGTCAAAATAGGCTCATCCTCAAAGCAAGATGAATTCGTCTTATTTCTGACCCAAGTTAATTCATTCCCCATTACGTCATTTATGTTATTACTCATTTCCTAAAATAAAATCTTCAAAAACCCGCTTTTAAATAAAAACTTGTTTTGCAATTCTTAGTCTCACGCGACGAACTCTAAGCACAAACTGGTAGCTTTTTCTGTTGTTCGATGTTTAGGGATTCGTATGGGTCCCACTGCAGTCGTAGTTTTCTTAGACATTGTGCATATGTGGATTGAGAATGCTTCCTTTTTAAATAAAATAAGAAACTCGTTTTGCAATTCTTAGTCTCACGTGACGAGCTCTAAGCACGAACTGGTAGCTTTTTCTACTGTTTGATGTTTAGGGATTCGTATGGGTCCCAGTGCAGCCGTAGTTGTCTTGGACCTTGTGCATATGTGGATTGAGAATGCTTCCTTTTAAAATAAAAAATTTGTTTTGCAATTCTTAATCTTATGCGACGAGCTCTAAGCATGAATTGGTAGCTTTTTCTGCTGTTCGATGTTTAGAGATTCGTGTGGGTCCAAGTGCAGTGGTATTTGTCTTGGACCTTGTGCATATGTGGATTAAGGATGCCCTTACAATTTCAATAAAACCTTTTGTAAACACCTAATTATGTCCGAGACCCTCTTTTAGGTGATTAATCCAAAATAAATTAAATTTATAATCAAAAGAAAAAATTCAAAACTAATAGTCCAAAATCAAAAATAAACAGAAATCCAAAACAGACAACAGACAAACAAAAACAGACATTGAAGGCTTTTCCAAAAAAATAATAATAAAAAATAAAATGAATTTGTAATTTGGTCCTAAATCTAAATTAACTAATAAAAAAAAAAGAGAGACAATTAAAAAAAAAATATAGTTTAAAACAGAAAACAGAAAACAGAAAACAGAAAACAGAGAACAGAAAACAGAAAACAGAAAACAGAAAACAGACAAAAGTCATTTAGTTTTTAACAACCAAAAATAAAATGAAACAACAAAATTTCATAACAATAATCAAAATTAAAATCTGAAAATTCTGAACAAAAAGAAAAATAAATAAAATAAAAGAAAGAAAAATAAAAAAAAACTGATTCTAAAAAAATAATAATACTGAAATAGTAAAAAAAATAGAAAATAACAGAAAACAGAAGTGAAATGAAAATCTTAATTTTTCTGTTTTTGGAAAGTTTGCAAAGAAGGACAAAACTAAAAAGCCAAGGACGAAACAGCAAATAAAAAAGGAGGGGAAGCCAAGTCTCTTTTTGCAAAAAAGGACAAAAACAAAAGGCAAAAAAACGAAAGGGAAGAGACTGAGGCCTATAAAAGACGAAGGCAGAATAGGAAAAGGGGTTCTAATTTTTTTGGAGGAAGGAGTGAGCTGGTTTGCCTGGAGCTTTGAGATTTTTTTGGACTTCAAGCATTGTGAATTAGCGCCGGAACGCAATCGGATTCAAGAAAACAGGTCAGCATGACTACACTGTATCAAACCCTTGTGGATACCTCTCTGTTCTTGCATGAAAGTTAGAATTCTTGTGCGCAATTGAATCATTATTCGATCACGAAACCAGAACCCTGATCTTGGATAATGCATGAACATGAATCGATGAGACTAATATATTTGCAGAGAGGATGTGCGAGAATTACTCTGTTTTTTTTTCTACTTCTAGAAATCTTGTGCAGAATGTGAGGATCGATACTGTTAGGACTGAGAATCATCCCTAAGTATTCCATTGGACAGAAAGATGAATCAGGAACTACCATAGTGTTAGCATTCAGTTTTGGTGATCAAGAATCATCAAGAATTATCAGCTCTAGTTTTTGTGTGAATTTAGCTCGACTAGGAGTGGTCTGAGATGAGGATACTGATGCCCAAATCTGTTAATCTGCAAAGTATTAAAACTGATATTCCACCACAATCATAATAAGTCAGTAGATTCTTATGGCAATATCGAATCAGCTAATGGTCATCCTCGATCTTGCCTCATAGCATATGAACTAACCTTGAGGACAAGCCCATACACTGAGTAAATCGTCCCTCACCAATGTAGTTACTGCTGCCCAAATTTACCTGCAACCAGTTGGCTAAGTTCGTTCGATCACCGTACAAAGAAAAAGTTCCGCTTGCAAAGCAAACATCTTTTAAGCTAGCAAGAACCAATCTATTGTCATAAATGTCTCCACTCTGCATAATTCTGCAGATTTGTTTGATGTTGGGAAATCTTCTAGGTGGTATGAAGCCCGATGACATTTGGTCCCTCCCCTGTGCTCTGATTTACTTTCTGTTCATGATTATCATCTACAGTAGTTCATAGTGATAGGCTATAGTTAGGGGGTAAAAAGGGGGTACAATTGAACAAGAAATTGCTTCTAGTCTAAGCCTGTCAAATGCTAACAAAAACAGGTATTAGTACTGGGCTATTAGGAGCCTAGAAATCTGGAACTAAAAGGTTGGATTAGCACCAGTCAAATATTAAGTAAAGATTTGTTAATTAATACCCAGTTTGTATGTTTCGCTTTCAAACACATGTTCTAGCTGCATGATACTTGATTCTATGTATGCTGCCTCATAATCCATAAATTAGCTGCATGATGATTTCCCTGTTATAGTATTGCACTCTAGCCTGCAACCTTAAGGCCAAATTAGAATGAAGCACTTTGGAAATAGATAGGGAGGTTCTTGTTGCTCCCTGGCTTTGACAGGGTCATGTGCGTTCCTCCATGCGTCGTGCACCTTTCTATGTAAAGCAACAGCACTACCTTCATAACTAGGTTCATGAGCATTCAACCCAAGCTCGACATTCAGCTTAGTGGTTAATACATTGGTCCCTTATACAGTGATCAGGGGTTCAAATCCCGTGTGTTGCCATTTATTTAAAAATGGCTAATTGATGATTACCACATGATTTTTATCAATCCAGAAATTAGAGTCACAACCTCGAAGCTTGGTTCAAGTGGCTATTCCAGTCTAAGCCTTTGCAAGGTCCAGGTTTCGAATCCCCACTCTCAATTTCTGTTGATTTATCTTAATACTGCTCAGGCATGGTTTAAATTAAAATCAGGACACAATAGACCTAACCAGGCGCTTAGCCAAGTGGTTGAAATTTGCTAGACCACCTCAGCGGCTCGCCTTCGAACCCCACATGCAACCTTTTGCCTATTTAATTCAATAACCCCCCCAGGATCACAAATGACTCTTCTACCCCTAACCATTTCTAGAAATTCCAGCTGTGCCCTCACTCTCCTAAATTACAGGATTGCCCCTAGACAATTTGGTTAATCCCTATTCTGCCCCCTAAAAATAAAATCAGAATTAAATAAAATTTCCAGAAAAAATAAAAAACAAAAAATTAATAAAAAACTACAGAAATTCAGAAATTAATAAAAATTTACAGAAATTCAAGAAATTAATAAAAATTTACAGAAATTCAAAAAATTAATAAAATTCCAGATTTAATAAAAACAGAAAATTCATAAAAATTAATAAAATTCCAGATATAATAAAAACAGAAAATTCATAAAAATTAATAAAAAAAAAATCCAAAAATGTATAAAAATTTTTAAAAAATAACAGCAATAAAAATTTGAAAAATTGAAATATTCGAAATAAATCACAAAACACTTCAAATTCCTAATTGCCTCAAAAAAATAAAAAATGAAGAATCTTCTATTCTCGCTCAAACTTTCTTTTATTCAAAGATTGATATCCTTTACAAATTATTTCTATCTCAAAAAATTTAGATAATTTTTTTTTTATTTTTTTTTTTTTTATTTTTTTTGGATTTTTAAGTCTCACGCAATGGGCTCTAAATGGGGAACTGGCGGTTTACCTGCTGTTCAACGTTTAGTAGTTCGTATAGGTCCTTGTGCTGCCTTAGCCGCCTCGGGCCTTGTGCATGAGTGGACTTGAGGTCCTTTTCAAATTAAAACAAATATATATCTTTTCCTAAATATTTTGGGATTCTAGGCCTCACGCAATGGGCTTTAAATGGGGAACTGGCGGTTTACCTGCTGTTCAACATTTAGCAGTTCGTATAGGTCCCTGTGCTGCCTTAGCCGCCTCGGGTCTTGTGCATGAGTGGACCGAAGATCCCTCCTAAAAATAAAATTTCTTTTTCAAAAATAGCAAAATCTTCAAACATTCTTTCAAAACACATTTCGAAGGTCAAGCCTTCACAAACCAAATAATCTTTTCTCAAGCACTCTTCGAAGGTCAAGCCTTCACACACTAGAACTACGTAAGCCTTGAGTTTCCCATTGCACCGGGGAATACGTAGGAGCAGGATCAAGTCCTGTCAGGCTAACCTCCATCAAATTATTTTTCACTTTAAAGGGATCAAACATTTTCAAAATCACACACTCTGTTTAAGGGTACCGTTCTCCGGAACGGGCAAGTAGGGTGCCTAACACCTTCCCTACTTGTAACCGACTCCCGAACTTAGAAGCTGATTCTTGAGTCAGGGTTTTTTCCAAATCTTTTCCCTTAAATAAAAATTTTGGTGGCGACTCCATATTATCATAAAACACATTTTCAAATTTTTAACGAGTCCGTCGTCTCGTCGGAATTACGGTTGCGACACCTTTATTTTAGAATCTCTAAGTCTCACGCGATGAGCCCTAAGCACAAACTGGTAGCTTTTTCTGCTATTCGATGCTTAGGGATTCATATGGATCCCAGTGCAGCCGTAGTTGTCTTGGATCTTGTGCATATGTGGACTAAGGATTCTCCTTAAAATATTTTCAAAACACTCTATTCATTTTCAAATACTCCTTTTTAAGCAGCTCCGAAGGTCAAGTCTTTGAGCACCAGAACTACGTAAGCCTTGAGTTTCCCATTGCACTGAGGAATACGTAGGAGCATGATCAAGTCTTTTCAGGCTAACCTCCATCAAGTTATTTATTTTCACTCTAATTAAAGGGATCAAACGATTTTCAAAAATCACACTCGATTTAAGGGTACGTTCCTCGGAACCAGGCGAATAGGGTGCCTAACACCTTCCCTATTCGTAACTGACTCCCGAACTTCAAATCTCTTCCTCGAGTTAATGTTTTTCCAAGTATTTGCCCTTAAATAAAAATTTGGTGGCGGCTCCACATCATATCAATCTATTTTAAAATTTTAGCGAGTTCGTTGTCTCGTTGGAATTATGGTTGCGACAGATGGCGACTCCACTAGGGACCTTTAGAGAGTCAAGCCCGCTTCAATTGAGTGTGCCATGTTGATCCCTTTCCTGTTTATTTGCACAATTTATTATTTACTTGTTGTTTGTCTGTTTATTCTCTGTACAACCCTAGGATAGATGAAAAATAAATTGCTATATATATACATGCTATGATTTCCCCAATTCCAGGTATCCTAAATATTTGTGTGCCCTCCACGCATCATACATACATTCATCTCATGAGTGGGGCCCTACACCCGGGT
The DNA here is from genome assembly GCA_026541065.1 of Canavalia ensiformis. Lineage (NCBI taxonomy): Eukaryota > Viridiplantae > Streptophyta > Magnoliopsida > Fabales > Fabaceae > Canavalia > Canavalia ensiformis. The sequence goes on from JAMKYM010001006.1 coordinate 150,446, forward strand.
CTGAGCGAAGCCTAGGACTAGAGGGATCTAGTGGTGTCACTTTGGGGCTTACGTCTGTTTGACTATCCACAAAAATCCCAGCTAGAGTGCGTCCTATTCGTAATGCCCTACAACTGGTAGCTTTTTCTGCTGTTGTGGCAAGCATTACAGACTGGAACTTGGCTCTAGTGACCTTTTATACCTTAGGATTACTGACCACCTTTGGAAAGGTTCATGCATTAAAGGCCATAGACCCTTAGGACAGGTTACCCAAATAGGGCATAAGGAGGGCGCATACTGCAGATTTTGGTCTATTTTACTGCAATGGGGCGACAAAAAGAATAAAAGAGTGAAAATGAGTAAAATGAAAGAGAGAAAAAGGGGAAAATAAAAAAAAAGAAGAGGGGGAAAATAAGTGAAAAGAAAGAGAGAAAAAGGAAAAAATGGAAAAAGTGAAAAAGAGTGAAAAGAAAGAGAGAAAAATGGGAAATCAAAAATTGGAAAGAGTGGAAAAAGTGAAAAGAGAGAAAGAACAAAATAAGAGAAAAAGTGAAAGAAAGAGAAAGAGAAAAAGGGAAGTTTGTAAGATTCGTACAATAAAATTATAGTTGGCATTTTATTCATAGTCCCTCATGCATTAAGTTCATTCCATCAAACGTCTAACATGTTTATTTTTTGTGTTTTTGTTTTCCTTTTCCTTTTATTGTTGAGGGACCAAGTTCTCGGTGACTTTCAAGAAAGGTGAAATGGAAATTAATGCGGAATCCAGGCAGTTAAGGAAGAGAAAGCGGGTTGGGGTTAAACTGACAAACTTTGCTAGCCTAGAAGTATTCAAAAATAAGCTGACAAGCATTCAACAGATGTCGTTTACTAAAAATTATGGAAACATACTGAAACTACTGAAAGTCAAAGTATAGGAAGGAGCCCTCATAGCGATGGTGCAGTATTACGACCCTCCTCTCAAGTGCTTCACTTTTTTCGACTTTTAGCTGGCACCCACCCTCGAAGAGGTCGAACAGATTTTGGACTTGCCTTTGGAAGGGTGCATACCTTATAACCATCTGGAACACCATGCTTCGTTCAGAACTACCACAAAGGCTCTGGGTTTATAGTCAGGTGACCGGTTAACAGACTACCAAGGGAAGAATCAAGCTAAGGGGTTCACCCGAGGGTTCTTGGAAGTCTATATGCAGCACTTGGCCGGCAATAATCAATGGGACATCTAATGGACGTACTAGCTCTCACCATCTACGAGCTGGTCCTTTTTCCTGGCATAGAGGACTTTGTTGATCTAAATGCAGTGGACATATTCTTGGCTCGAAGAAAGAAAGCTGAAAACCCTGTTACTGCTCTACTAGCCGATGTCTATTACACCTTGAACCTCTACCATGAATGGAGGGGAAAGAAACTGCTCTGTTGCTTACCAGTATTGTACATTTGGGTAACTGCCCATGCCTTCAAGAGGAACGTGAAGGTACAATGTCCGATATCCAACTTATTGTGCTATCAGATAAAACCAATGAACAACGAAGAATGGGCAGCTCATTTCGCTGGTTTGACGAAAGAACAGGTTAGATGGCACCCCGCTTGGCAACAGAAAACGAATCTAGTCTATCATTGCAAGGGGTTTCTGAACGTACCTCTCATGGGAATCCGAGGCTGCATTAACTATAACCCAATACTGGGGCAAAGGTCTGGCTTACCCTATCAAGGCACCCCCATCAGACGAGCTAGTGACCCCTTTCTTCCTGAAATATGAAGGAGACTTTGCCGAAGGCCTTCGGAAAGTCCAGGAAGCATGGGAGATTGTCACCCGTAAGGGGAAGGAGTTGGGAGTCCGAAGCTGTGCCGCCAAGGAAGAGTAAGAGCGGTGGGTCACAGATAGGGTGCTGCAGATCAAGCTACCATTCCAACCTCCAATCATCCCATCCGGAGGCCAACTAACAGCGGCAGTATTCGAGGATGAGCCGGTTAAAAACCTAAAAGAAAAGTTAGAGGCTATGACCAAGAAGAACAGACAGTTAGAAGAACTATTGAAGGCACGACAAGAGTGCACTGCATGGAGAAGAGAAAATCAAGTGAACAAGGTTGCTATGGAGTGTATTCGAGATCAACAGAAAGGTGAACGCGAGCGCGCTTCTCGAGTACATTGAATCTACAAGCAACCAACAAAGAGCTTGGAATGAGAGTACAAGAGAGAGACGCTGCACTCCAAGAAAACCATCAACTGAGGAGCGCTCTGGAGCAAATGAGGGCCAAGATCCATACGATCAGAGAAGAGAAAAATCAGATCCTGGCCACAAGAAACAAGATCCAGATAGAGGCATACCACTTAATAGGGGAGAGGAATGACCTATTACAACGAGTAGAAGACATTAAGAAACAAATTGAAGGTCTATTGGTAGCATGGCAGAATGAGGTAAACGAAGAAAAATGGAATGTCATTGAGGTAATCCGGATGCAGCAGAGAGGCATAAGCGACATAGTACAAAGACACAGCCGATCACTGGACCAGGTGTTTCGAGAGGCTGGCCAGTTTAGTGAACACCACAATGGAAGAAGTGCCACAGCCTGCTCAAGAAGGCGAAACCTCATTGCACCCACTCCATACCCCCCTAAAGTCGAAATTTTCATTCAATTTTGTAAAAACCTGATATTAAGAATGAACAAGTACATTGTATTAGCCAAACAGGAAGGGCAAGATGTAAAATGAATCTGGTTTTCATGAATGAAGTTGGTTTCCACCCGCATGTGATTCTGTGTTAATTTCCATTTCATGCTCAAGACGCCAAAAGCGCACTCGACCAGTAATAATAGTCAACGAGAAATTGGTCCCTTAATATTTATTTCTCGTCTAAAAAAATTATTTTTATCATTAACAACTAATGAATCTGATTTTTAATAGATAACAAAATAACAGACTCACGACTTCCCCGACATTCGTATAGCACTAGATCAAGAACAAAAATCATGAGTGAGCTAGAGACTCAAAATGAGGAGCTAAGGAACGAGGTGGCCGAATTGAAAGATCAGGTCACCAAACTCATGAAGCTACTGGAAAAAGGCACAGAGGGACCCGTGGGGACCGAAGCACCAGGGCTACCACTGCATCAATGCTCCTCCAAACACTGAACAATAGTGACCATATGGGCTGCTACCTGGCTATGAACCTCCTTATGGGCCAAACTCTCAAGGGATTTCTGCTGGTGAAAATCCTGTTGCACATCCACTCCATATAAACCCTACCACCCATCCATATCATCCAAATCCCCTATTGGGTCCTCGCACACAAACCCGATCACTCATCTTCACCACATCAACCCACCAACTTACCCTCCTCCTACTAATACTACTAGTTATCCTCCACATACTCACCCAACACATATAAACCTATCACCTACCCTTACCACACAAACACTTCCACTGCCTTCCCGCCACATATAAATCCATCCTTCCCTCCTCGCGTTAATCCTCCAACCACATACCCACATAACGTCGACCCTGACTACACACACATGAACACCACCGTCACCGAAGATCCTACATACTCCGTTCCTGTCACAATCCACCTAGTAAACCCCTACCAACCACATCCCTACGGTCATGCTACTAGACTAGAGGGACCATACACCTTGCCCCACCATACTAGCCAACCCATGAACGAACCATGGCCAAGGCTGGCTGATCAGGAAGCTCATCTCAATGGAAGATGGAAACATTTGGAGGAAAGGGTTAGGGCCATCGAAGGGAGTGCATATGGAACGGTGGAGGCTTCTGATCTCTGCCTCGCGCCCGACGTTGTCATACCACCCAAATTTAAGACCCTGGAATTCGAGAAATATAGAAGAGTCGGCTGCCCAAGGAGTCATCTGACGATGTATTGCAGGAAGATGGCCTCTCACTCCCACAACGACAAGCTGCTCATCCACTGTTTTCAAGACAGTTTGACTGGGGTAGCGGCCAATTGGTATACCCAACTGGAGAGGTCATACATTCACACTTGGAAGGACCTGGCAGATGCCTTCCTAAAGCAATAAAAATACAATATCGAGATGGCTCCCGACAGGACCCTATTACAGAATATGGTCAAGAGGGAGAACGAGTCCTTCAAGGAGTATGCTCAGCGATGGAGGGAATTGGCCGCTCAAGTTCAACCACCCTTACTGGACCGGGAGATGATCAGTACATTCATGGAGACCCTCCTTGCTCCCTTTTACGATAAGATGGTAGGCAGTGTGTCCGCTAATTTCTCCAATATGGTACTAATCGGAGAGCACATAGAGAGCATCCTACGCTAAGGAAGGATTGTACACAACTCCATCAGCAATGTAAATATGAAGAAGCCGACGAATAATTCATGGAAGAAGAAGGAGGCTGAAACTCACTATGTCTCAGCTGATCCAAACCGTTCGACCATCGCACAACCTATATACCAACCGGCCACTGCACCGCCTAGCTACCAAACACCATGCCACCCACAATTCCCAGCACATCCACACATGGTAGCCACCGCACAACCTACCTACCAACCGACTTATAACCCACCAATTCCTTTTCAGCCGAACACTCCTTTTTGTGGCTCCACCTCCACAAACATTCCCTCAACAACCGCCAAAACCATGGAACCAAAACACCAACCCTAACCCACCTCAACAAAAAACTAACAACAACCAAAGAAAAATTGTGCAATTTGACCCAATCCCGATGAGTTACTCAGAGCTGCTGCCTCGTTTAATTCAAAACTCTTTAATTGCACTATGTCCCATGAAGCCACTAGAACCCCCATACCCCAAATGGTACAATCCGGAGGCTAAATGTGAGTATCATGCAGGAACAATGGGGCATTCTACTGAGAACTGTCTGGCCTTAAAACATAAGGTCCAGAAACTGATCAACGCCAAGTGGCTAAACATTGAGAAGGATGCACCGAGTGTGGGGAGCAACCCACTACGAAATCATGGAGGACCAGGGCCCGTGGTGAATTGTATTGAAATTGAAGAGGAGGTAAACATGGTCAATGAATCCCTTCCTGGGCATCCCAAGCCTTTGGTTATTCAGTACATCGAACCACCGACCCTACCGACACCGAAATGGATAAGACCTGTCATGATAAAGATACCGGGACCTTTCCAGTATAACAACAACAAAGAGGTACCTTGGAAGTATGATATAGAGGTACTTGGAGGGAGAACTGAAGGGGATAGGCTGGAAAATTGCTCGCCTGACGTGACCAATATTGCCGGAATAGGAGGGATGACCAGGAGTGGTCGCATTTATACTCCTGCTGAAGACGTAAGGAGGCAGCCGACTACCCAAGAGAAAGAGAATCGGGCTAGACTCGAGCCTGAGAATGGCAACAAAGAGGAAGAGAAGGAAGTAAAGAAGGCCGTTTTTGATGAAGAGGCATGCGAGTTCTTGAAGCTGATAAGGCAAAGCGAGTATACGGTAATTGAGCAGCTAAACCGTATACCCGCCAAAATTTCTTTGCTAGCTCTAATGATGAATTCTTAACCCCACCGGAAAGTATTACTGAAGATACTAAATGAGGCACATGTGGTCCATAATATATCGATGGACAAATTTGAATGAATTTCCAGCAATATAACTGCCAACAATTTCCTCACCTTCCCCAATCGTGAGATTCCGGACGAAGGGGCTGGACAAAACAAAGAATTGCACATATTGGTAAAACGTATGGACCATATTCTAGCCAGAGTTTTGGTAGATAATGGTTCATCTCTGAATGTGATGCCTCAGCTGACATTGTCCAAGTTGCCACGTGAGGGGGTCCAGAAAAAGCCAAGCTCCATGGTGGTAAGAGCATTTGATGGATCAAGGCGGGAAGTTATCGGCGAAGTGGATCTGCCGGTCCAAATTGGTCCAATTGTCTTCAACGTCACTTTCCAAATAATGGACATTCAGCCGGCCTACAGTTGCTTGTTAGGGAGGCCCTGGATTCATTCCGCCAAAGCAGTACTGTCAACTTTATATCAGAAGTTGAAGTTCATCATAGACGATAGGCTGATCATTGTCTCCGCAGAAGAAGACTATCTGGTCAGCAAACCCACCAATCCTCCATATATTGAGGCGGCCGAAGAGGCCTTGGAGACACATTTCCAAGCTTTGGAAGTTTCTAATGTTACTACTATTAGGGAGGGAGAAGTGGTTGACCAAAAGCGGCCCCCCAAAGCTTTAATGATGATGGCCCCAGTAATGTTGAAGAATGGGTTTAAGCTCGGCGATAAACTGGGGAAAAATAATGGTGTTTTGTCTCGGCCGTTGTCAATGAACAAGAACAGGCGACGAAATGGGTTGGGATTTGATCCCACCGAAGAAGATAAGATAGCAAGGCCTCGGTTCGGAAAGGTCCCTCTGTGCCATATCTCCTAGAGTTTCCGAAGTGCCGAATTTGAAGACCCCGGTGTAGTCGCAGCCATAGACGAAGAGAGGATGACAAGCATTGAAGATCTAGTGACGGCCTGTCCTCCCGGAAAAGAACTGGACAACTGGGAAATTATTGAACTACCCCTGACTTTTGGTTCAGTTCAAATGTAATTTTGTAATTGCCATGATAAAATTCTTTTTCGAACATAAGCATTTTGTACATACTTTTTGGTTAATGAAGAATACAGTTGCACTATTCAAAACTCGTCCCTCTTTCTTTCCCAATATATTCGCTTTGCAAAATACCTTATTCTCTTTTCATATCCCTAATCTGCAGATCTGATAAAAAACCGCCTTACGACGACAGTGCTAGTATTGTATCAGGCGATTTCAATTGTATTGTCAATCATGCTGATGAGGAGGTAGAATTTGAATGCGAACCCACCGAAGAGATGTTGAGATTGGTGGAACGCGAATCTAAAATAATTGAACCTCATCAGGAGCCCATCAATTTGATAAATTTGGGGACCGAGGAAAACAAAAGAGAAGTGAAGATAGGCACGCTTATCATAGGAGACAATCGCGAGCGATTGATCTCACTCCTACAAGACTATAGTGACATCTTCACCTGGTCTTATCAACACATGCCAGACTTGGATACCTCTATAGTAGAGCACAAGCTGCCTATGAAAGCCGGGTGTCTACCGGTCAAACAGAAGTTAAGAAGGATGAAGCCGGAAATGTCCCTAAAAATCAGGGAAGAGGTGAAGAAACCGTTCGACGTCGGCTTCTTGGCTGTTGCGAATTACCCGGAGTGGGTTGCGAACATAGTACCGGTCCCCAAAAAGGATGGTAAGGTCCGAATGTTCGTAGACTATCGGGATCTCAATCGAGCCAGTCTGAAAGATGATTTTCCGCTTCCTCACATCAATGTGCTGGTCTACAACACTGCCCAGTTCTCTTATTTTTCGTTCATGGATGGCTTCTCAAGCTATAATCAGATCAAAATGGCCGAAGAAGATAGAGAAAAGACCATTTTCATTACAAGCTTGGGAACCTTTTGTTACAAAGTTATACCTTTTGGATTGAAGAATGCGGGGGCTACCTATCAAAGGGCCATGATAACATTATTCCATGACATGATTCATAAAGAGATAGAAGTATACGTGGACGATATGATTGCTAAATCCCAGACAGAGGATGACCATCTCGTAGACCTGCAAAAGTTGTTCGAGAGACTTTAGAAGTTTAAGCTGCGGTTAAACCCAGTTAAATGTACTTTCGGAGTAAAATCAGGGAAACTGTTAGGTTTCATCGTCAGTGAAAGGGGGATCGAGATCGATCCTGATAAAGCTCGAGCCATCATAGACATGCCAGCTCCGAAAACTGAAAAAGAGATCCGATGCTTCTTGGGAAGACTCAATTACATCTCCCAATTTATTTTTCAGTTGACAGCTACTTGCGAGCCAATCTTCAAGCTCTTGCGCAAGAATCAACCCATGAATTGGGATGAGGATTGCCAAGAGGCTTTTGAAAAGATCAAATTATATTTGTAGAACCCACCGGTCCTGGTACCCCCAGTCCTTGGTAGGCCTTTAATCCTGTGTCTAACAGTGACGGATTAGTCGATGGGTTGCGTGCTCGGTCAACGTGATGAATCAGGGAGGAAGGAGCAGGCCATATACCATTTGAGTAAAAAATTCATAAACTGCGAAACCAAATATTCTCTCTTGGGCAAACATGTTGTTCTCTTGCATGGGTGGCACACCGCTTACAGCAGTATATGCTAGTCACACCACTTGGCTGATATCCAGGAAAGATCCAATTAAGTATATCTTTGAGAAGCCTGCATTGTTAGGAAGAATCGCGAAATGGCAAGTACTAGTTTCAGAATATGATATCCTGTGTGTAACGCATAAGTCCGTTAAAGGTAGTGCACTCGCCGAATATTTGGCTCAACAGCCCTTGGATGATTACCAGGCCATGCAGCCAGAATTTCCTAACGAGGGGTTAATGGAAATATTCAATGAAGAAGGGGAGGCAGGAGGAGAAAAGTGGACAATGTTATTCGATGGTGCCTCTAATATGATGGGCCATGGTATAGGAGTTATACTAATTTCTCCAGAAAAACAGTGTATACCCATTACCGCCAGGTTGGCTTTCGATTGCACCAACAACATAGCAGAGTATGAAGCTTGTATCTTAGGGATTCAAGCTGCGATTGAAGCTAAGGTGAAGTGTTTGGAAGTCTTTGGTCATTCAGCCTTGGTCATCCACCAGGTCAAAGGAGAGTGGGAGACCAGAGATGCGAAATTAATGCCCTATCAGGCCCATCTCCGTGAATTATTAGAGCATTTTAAAGAGGTTACCTTTTCTCATATACCTCGAGAAGACAATTAGTTGGTTGATGCCCTAGCCACTTTGTCATCTATGTTCAAAATTGGACGAGAAGAGGATATGCCTCTCATCCGCATACAACAACGCCCTAGATCGGCATTCTGTCAATCAGTGGAAATAGAACCAGATGGGAAATCGTGGTATCATGATATCCGGCAATTCTTGAAAAATAAGGAATATCCTGCAAAGGCGTCCGAGAATGATAAAAGAACATTGCGAAGATTAGCTATGAATTTCTTCCTTAATGGAGAAGTTTTGTATAAAAGGAATCATGACATGGTTCTCCTGAGGTGTGTAGATGCAGCAGAAGCCAACAAGATTCTGAAAGAAGTCCATGAAGGGTCTTTTGGTACTCATGCCAACAGACATGCAATGGCGAGGAAGATTCTTAGAGCCGGATATTATTGGTTAACCATGGAAATTGATTGCTATAAACATGTCAGGACTTGCCATAAGTGCCAAGTGTATGCGGACAATATCAATGTGCTGCCAACTTCATTGAATGTACTGTCATTGCCATGGCCATTCGCTGTGTGGGGGATGGATGTTATTGGTTCGACTGAGCCCAAAGCGTCCAATGAACACCGTTTCATATTGGCGGCCATTGATTACTTTACTAAGTGGGTCAAAGCCCCCTCGTATACCAGTGTGACTCGCAATGTTGTGGTCAAGTTCATGAAAAGAGAACTGATTTACCGATACGGGTTTCCCAGTAGACTTATCACGAACAATGGCTCCAATCTGAATAATAAAATGATGGCAGAGTTGTGCGGTCAATTCAAGATCCAACATCAAAATTCCTCCCCATATCGACCGAAGATGAACAGAGTCGAAGCAACCAATAAGAATATCAAGAAAATCATCCAAATGATGGTACTCTCATACAGAGAATGGCACAAAATGCTCCCTTACGCATTACATGCATATCGGACCTTTGTTCGTGCTTCTACTAGGGAAACTCCCTTCTCCCTCGTATATGGGATGGAAGTCGTACTCCCAGTTGAAGTAGAAATCAATTCATTGAGAGTCCTGATGGATGCTAAATTAGAAGAGGCCGAATGGGTCCAAGCCCGGATGGACCAATTGAATCTGATCAACCGGAAAAGGGTGGTGGCAATATGTCACGGCCAACTATACCAAAGGAGAATGAAGAAAGCGTTTGATAAAATGGTGCATCCCAAGGAGTTTAAGGAGGGTGATTTGGTGATTAAAAGATTATTGCCAATGCAGAAAGCACTGCACGGAAAATGGGCTCCTAATTACCAGGGACCCTATGTAGTTAAGAAAGCTTTCTCTAAATGCACTTTGATCTTGGCAGACATGGATGGGAGAGACTTGCCTAACCCTATCAATTCAAATGCCGTGAAAAGATACTATGCTTAAGGAAAGGCCTGCTGGGTCAAAACTCGCAAGGGCGGCCTACACAAAAGTTAGGGCAATTCAAGGAAAGGCCCACTCGGTCAAAACCTGCAAGGGTGGCCTAGGCAAAAGTTAGGGCAATTCAAGGAAAGGCCCACTAGGTCAAAACCCGCAAGGACGACCTAGGAAAAAGTTAGGGCAATTCAGACAAAAGAGCCTGCTAGGTCGAAACTTGCAAGGGCGGCCTAGGCAAAAATTAGGGCAATACAAACAAAGAGGGCCCGCTAGGTCGAAACCTGCAAGGACGGCCTAGGAAAAAGTTAGGGCAATTCAGACAAAAGAGCCTACTAGGTCGAAACCCGCAAGGGCGGCCTAGGCAAAAATTAGGGCAATACAAGCAAAAGGCCTGTTAGGACGAAAACCCGAAAGGGCTGCCTAGGCAAAAATTAGGGCAATACAAACAAAGAAGGCCCGCTAGGTCGAAAACCCATGAGGGCGGTGTGAACACCGAATTATGTCCGAGGATTGAAAACCCAAAATAAATTATTTTGTTTTTAGGCAAAAGCTGATTTAGTCTAAAATAATTCAAAAAATCAAAATAAAAGTAATGGAAAAAATAAAACAAAAGAAATAAATAAAAACATAAAAAATAATAAAAAAGAAAAGAAGAGGAAAAGAAGAGGAAAAGAAGAGGAAAAAGAAAAGGAGGAAAAAATAAGAAAAGAGAAAAAGAATCCCACACCTAATAAAATAAGAATTTGAAAAAAGGAAAGAAAAAAGGAAAAATTGTCCTATGTGGGAAAGAAGTCCCACATTGGAAAAGAAGTAATTCTTTAATCCCTCCTCCTTCTATATAAGGAGAGGTCCTTCACAGAAATGAGGGAGGGAAGAGGAGCACTTTGGAGTCTTAGGGGGATTTTAGGAATTTTCGAAGGGAGGACCTAAGAGACTCTCTACCTCTACCTTCAATTCAGCCCTTGGCCTCCACGGAACCAGTTCTTCATCACCTTCCAATGGAGGTTAGATCCGACTTTTATTCCGCTTAACTTTCTTGCTCTTCTCGGATTTCCGAGTTCATTTTCGTCTCTATTTTTCATTTTCAATTTTGATCTGTCAAATGATCTCCGATTTCAATGCGTTTTGTTGCGTTATCTTCTTCTTTCTCTATAGTTTCTGGAATGATATTATTTGTTTAATTTTGATCTGAAATGAATTTTATATTTCCTGATTACCGAAGCATGTTCGTCCTGGTGCGCAAATGAACCTAGCTTGTTTGATTTGTGCACAACTTGCTCATTTCTGGTTGGATTTCTGCCAAACTTATTTTGTTTAATTCCTATGATCCATATCTTTGAATTGATTGGTTTTAATTTTTCATATCTACCAAAACAAAATTCGAAAAGTTCTAAGATTTGAATTCAAATTTTGGCGCCAAAATCTCTTGTGTTCTCGAGGTTCATCTTTGTCTCTGTTTTCATTTTCGGTTTTAATCGGCCAAACAATCTCATATTTCAGTTATTTATCTTGCGTTCTCTTTGTATATCTCTCTAGTTTCTAGAATGATATTATTTTTCTAATTTGGATCTGAAATAAAATTTATATCGCCTGAGTACCGAAGCATGTTCATCTTGGTGCGCAAATGAACCTAGCTTGGTTGATTTGTGCATAACTTGCTCATTTCGGGTTGGAATTTGTCAAACTTGTTTTGTTTGATTCCTATGATCCATATCTTTCAATTTATTGGTTTTAATTTTTTAGATCTACCAATCTCTTGTGTTCTTGAGGTTTATCTTTGTCTTTGTTTTCGTTTTAGTTTTTAATCGGCCAAAAAATCTCAGATTTCAATTATTTTTCTTGCGTTCTCTTCGTATTTCTCTCTAGTTTCAAGAATGATATTATTTGTCTAATTTGGATCTGAAATAAAATTTATATTGCCTGAGTATCGAAGCATGTTCATCCTGGTGCGCAAATGAACCTAGCTTGGTTGATTTGTACATAACATGCTCATTTCGGGTTGGAATTTTGTCAAACTTGTTTTGTTTGATTCCTATGATCCATATCTTTCAATTTATTGGTTTTAATTTTTATGATCAACCAAAAACTATTTTCGAAAAATTCTAAGATTTGAATTCAAATTTTGGCGCCAAAATCTCTTGTGTTCTTGAGGTTCATTTTGTCTCTGTTTTTCATTTTCGTTTTTAATCGGTTAAATGATCTCTGATTTCGGTGATTTTTGTTGTGTTCTCTTTGTATTTCTCTCTAGTTTCTGGAATGATATTATTTATTTAATTTGGATCTGAAATGAAATTTCTATTGCTCGATTACTGAAGCATGTTCGCAATTCTTTTCCTCAATTTCAAATCAATTCAAGTTCATGTTAAATCAAGTCCAATTGAAGCCCAAAATTCAAATCAAGTTTATTTCATTTTAAATCAAGTCCAATTCTTTTCATCAAATTTAAATCAAGTTTATTTTATTTTAAATCAAGTCCAATTCTTTTCCTCAAGTTCAATTCAAGTTTATGTTATTTTAAATCTAGTCCATTTATAATTCTAAGTCTCACGCGATAAACTCTTAATGGGAAACTGGCGGTTTCACTGCTGTTCGATATTTAGAGATTCATATAGGCCCCAGTGCAGCCTTAGTTGCGTTGGACCTTGTGCAATGTGGACTAGAAATCCCTCTCAAATATTCAAAATATCTTTTGGGAAGTCAAAGTCTCACGCGATGAGCTCTAAATGGGAAACTAGCGGTTTCACTGCTGTTCGATATTTAGAGATTCATATAGGCCCTAGTGCAGCCTTAGTTGCCTTGGACCTTGTGCAATGTGGACTAGAAATCCCTCTCAAATATTCAAAATATCTTTTGGGAAGTCAAAGTCTCACGCGATGAGCTCTAAATGGGAAACTGGCGGTTTCACTCCTGTTCGATATTTAGAGATTCATATAGGCCCAAGTGCAACCTTAGTTTCCTTGGACCTTGTGCAATGTGGACTAGAAATCCCTCTCAAATAATAAAATCTTTCAAAATATCCTTTGGGAAGTCAAAGTCTCACACGATCAGCTCTAAATGGGAAACCGGTTGTTTCATTGCTGTGTTCGTATTTAGAATTCATATAGGTCCCAGTCCGACCTTAGTTGCCTTGGACCTTGTGCAATGTGGACTAGAAATCCCTCTCAAATAATAAAATCTTTCAAAATATCTTTTGGGAAGTCAAAGTCTCATGTGATGAGCTCTAAATGGGAAATTGGCTGTCTCACTGCTGTTCGATATTTAGAGATTCTTATAGGCCCCAGTGCAGCCTTAGTTTCCTTGGACCTTGCAATGTGGACTAGAGATCCCTCTCAAATAATAAAATCTTCAAAATGTCTTTCGGGAATTCAAAGTCTCACGCGATGAGCTCTAAATGGGAAACTGGCGGTTTCACTGTTGTTCGATATTTAGAGATTCATAAGGGCCCCAGTGCAGCCTTAGTTGTCTCGGACCCTGTGCATATGTGGACTAAGGATCCCTTCGAGACATTGAAAATAATTTCAAAAAATCGTCCCTCAAATTCTTTACCTTCGAAGGTCAAGCCTTCACACCAGAACTAAGTAAGCCTTGAGTTTCCCATTGCACTAGGGAATACATAGGAGTTGGATCAAGTCCTGTAAGGTTATCTTCCATTAATCTATTTATTTTCACTCTAATTAAAGGGATCAAATAATTTTCAATTAAATCACACACTCAGTCTAAGGGTCCCGTTCTTCGGAGTGGGCGAGTGGGGTGCCTAACACCTTCCTCACTCGTAACCGACACCTGAACCTAAATCTCTTCCTCAAGTTAGGGCCTTTCCAAATCTTTTTCCTATGAATAAAATTTGGTGCCGACTCCACATAATCCAATAAAATTCTATTTTTAAAATTTTTAGCGAGTTTGTCGTCTTGTCGGAATTACGGTTGCAACAGATGGCGACTCCACTAGGGACATTAGAGAGTCAAGCCTGTTCAATTGAGTGTGTATTGTATTGATCCCTTCCTTGTTTATTTGCACGATTCATTTATTGCACAATTTATTTATCTGTTTATCTATCTATTGTTGTTTGTTTATTCTTTGTACAACCCTAGGTTAGACGAACAATAAATTGCTATATATCTGTACAATTTCCCCAATTGCAGGTATCCTAAATATTTGTGTGCCCTCCACACATCATACATACATTCATCTCATGAGTGGGACCCTATACCCAGGTTTGAGTGCAGCCTAGGATAGAGGGATCTAGTGGTGTCACTCTTGGGTCTACATCCTGACTAGCTATCACGAAAATCCCAACTAGAGTGCATCCTATTCATAATGCCCCGCAACTAGTGGCTACTTCTACTGTTGTGGTAAGCATTATGGACTGGAAGTTGGCTCTAGTGACCTCTATACCCCAAGATTACTAACCACCTTCGAGAGGTTCATACATTAAAGGCCTTAGACCCTTAGGACAGGTAACCCACATAAGAGGCAAGGAGGGCACACACCCCTTTCCGTGATACATGGTTCATATGTTATTCACATGCGCAAGTAAACTGAATCACTCAAGATGGAAGAGAAGAAGGGGAAATCTGAAGCTGGGGAAATACAAAAAAAAAACCAAGAAAATCTAGGAAAAAGAAAGACGCATAAACAAAAATTGAAAAACAAAAATCAAATCAAGAAAAATCAAAATAGAAGGAAAAAATTCCTAGGAAAAATTAGAAAAATAATTTTTGAAAATACTGAAAATATAAAAGGATTCAAAATTTGAAAATCTAAAGAATGCTTTCTCAGAAAATTTTAGTAAAACTTTTTGAAACAGAATCAAAGGTTTTTCTAGCAAAATAAAAAATATAAAATTCATAAAAATCAAGGACAAGTAAATTAAATCACTCATTTCTTCTCAAAATGTTCAAATCTTCAATTCTTTGTGCATATCATTCATTCAGTCATTCATAAATTTATCATTGAAAAAAGGGAGATTTCAAAAATCATTCCACGCCTTTTCCATGTTCATTTTCATACTCATTTTACATCGACATTTTTATCATTCATGATTTTTCGCATTCAAACTGTTTCTCAAAAATGAATTTTTAACTTTAACAGAAATATTGGAGAAAGACAACTTCCTCGACATCCTTATAGGACCCGAGCACAATCGAGAATCATGGACAAACTGGAAAGGCAAAATGATGAATTAAGGAATGAGGTCAAGTCACTGAAGGAACAGATGGCCAAGCTAATGGAGGCCATCCAACTATCAAAACAAAAGGATGTAAGAGAATCCATTCTAGGCGAACCAACCGACCTAGTGTATCCTCCTGACTTCAATCCACAAAACACTTCACCATTAACCATGCCTCCACCAGCCGAAGGAGTTCATAATGGGTATCCTCATGGGCATGCACCCTCACCCAGCCAAACACAAACCCAAACACATAACCTACCTCCAAACATCACCTCACAAGCCTACCAAACAGCTGTCGGGGGAACAAATCCTATATTCACCCAAGGACCTCACCTCATATACATACCATCCCATCCTCACAACATGCCAGGAGGATACCCAAACCATCCTTTTAGGGAAGATACTGAAAAATGGAAAACCCTGGAGGAAAGAATCAGGGCAATCGAAGGAAGTGCATATGATGCCAGAGAAGCAGCTGATTTATGCCTAGTCCCAGATGTGGTAATTCCTCCCAAATTCAAGGTTCCAGAATTCGAGAAATATCAAGGAACCAATTGTCCAAGGAATCACTTGACCATGTACTGCAGGAGTATGTCCGCTTGTACTCATGATGATAAACCGCTCGTCCACTTCTTTCAAGACAGCTTAACTGGGGTAGCTGCCAACTAGTATACTCGGCTAGAGCGGGCACATATCCGTTCATGGAGGGATCTAGCCGAGGCCTTCTTGAAACAGTACCAGTATAATATGGAGATGGCTCCTGATCGAACTCAGCTACAAAACATGGCTAAGAAAGGAGATGAGACCTTCAAGAAATATGCTCAACGATGGAGAGAGTTAGTTGCTCAAGTACAACCTCCCTTATCCGAGAAAGAAATGGTCAGCACGTTCATAGATACACTCCAAGATCCTTTCTATAACAAGATGATCGGTAGCATGACTGCTAGCTTCTCTGATGTCGCCATCATTGGAGAAAGGATCGAAAGTGGCATGTGTCGTGGAAGGATCGCGCATAAGTTCGTAGTGACAGCTGATGTCTCTGTAGGAAAGAAGAAGATAGGGGAGACTTATAATGTGGCTTCTGGTCAAGGACAGTACATACCTCAGATGGCACCCTATGGACCAACCAGTTTCCAACCACCATCTTATCCACCTTATACACCATATCCTTACATCGCCATGACCTACCAAACACCCTACCCTCTAACTTACGACTATCCAATGCAAACCCGACCACCAACATCATACACGGTCCAAACACAAGCCATAAGCCAGAACCTTAACCAAAGCCAAAAGAAAGAGAAGAACCCCGTCCAATTTGACCTTATTCCAATCACCTACACTGAGCTGCTGCCTCAACTAATCCAGAATTCTCTAGTGGTTTCTTACCCTCTGAGGCCTCAAGAACCACCATATCCTAAATGGTATGATGCAAATGCCAGATGCGACTACCATGCGGGATATATCGGTCATTCAACAAGAAAATTGTCGGGTTTGAAGCGTAAGGTACAAAGATTGATTGATGCTAAACGACTGGATTTTTGGGAAACTTTTTCCTAATGTGGGAAATAATCCATTGCTAAATCATGAGGTCCCATCGACCAGCTGAAAGAATTGGGGCAGTACGACAAGGTGCGACAGGTCAAAGCTATCAAGAAATATCATCCAGGATTTGTCATATTTTTCAAAATCAATCTTTTGTAAATAAATCTTAAGGAGAAATACAAAAATTACATTTTTCATGTTTCTTGGGATGTGCTTCACATTATTGGCTTTACTTCCTAAAATTTTCCATTCTTTTCATCATTTACCCCATCACTTATTCCGACACCCAAACAATAAATACCTGTTGGTGACAATGCCAGTGCTGTAATAAATAATCTTGAACGTGATTAATTAAACTCAAAGAAAAAAAAACCAAATGAGGAAGCAAAATAAGCGACCAGGGATGCTAGATCACCATTCATTGTAATTCCTCTCAAGGAATGTCTTGTAATAAAATATCCCGCTGGACCAAAGTTCAAATCCAAGAAAAATTTAGGGATGCAAAATAGATCCGCTGAATTGAAAGTCAAAACAGTCTAAGCAAGACCCAATAGGAGATCTGATCAGTCAAAAATAAAAAGAAAAAGGAAGCCCACTGAATTAAAATCAAGAAATAATCCAGGCAAAATCAGGGTCAAAATTCAAGAAAAAGAAGAAGAAGGAAAACCCGCTGGATTAAAATAAAAAATAATGCAGGAAAAAGTAGGGTCAAAAGATAAATCAACAGAGTCATGATCAGGAAAAGTCTTGTTGGATTAAAATTGCAGAAACAATTCAGGAAAAATTGGGATAAAAAAAAAATCCCGCTAGGTCAAAAACTCTTGAAGGCGGCCTAGGCAAAAGTTAGGGCACACAAGAAAAAAGCTTGCTAGGTCGAAAACCCTCAAAGGTGACCTAGGCAAAAGTTAGGGCACAAACAAGCAAAAAGGCCCACTAGGTCAAAATCCCTCAAAGACGGCCTAGGCAAAATTTAGGGCACAGAAACAAAAGCCCGCTAGGTCGAAAACCCGCAAAGGTGACCTAGGCAAAAGTTAGGGCACAAACAAGCAAAATGACCCGCTAAGTCAAAATCCCTCAAAGATGGCCTAGGAAAAATTTAGGGCGCAGAAACAAAAGCCCACTAGGTCGAAAACCCTCAAAGGAGACCTAGGCAAAAGTTAGGGCACAAATAGGGAAAAAGGCCCGCTAGGTCGAAATCCCTCAAAGGACGGCCTACGCAAAAGTTAGGGCACAAAAACAAAAGCTCGCTAGGTCAGAAACCCTCAAAGGCGGCCTAGGAAAAAGTTAGGGCACGCAAGCAAAAAAGCCTACTAGGTCGAAAACTTGCAAAGGCGGCCTAGGTAAAAGTTAAGGCGAACAAAGGATCTGCTGGGTTGAAAACTCAAAAGAACAACCCAGGCAGAAATTAAGGTCTACCAGCCAAGAATCCCAATACAATCTGACATTCCTGCACCTCATGTCTTCCTCAAACTTGGGCAAAATTTTTTGCCACTTCTCAAGTTTGGTTAATTTGACAATCAAGATTATGAAAAGCAGCATTGGCATTTTTCACTAAAAAGGTGTCATTTGGGCAATCAAACCAATATTCTTCGCCCTTTCCTCTCAGGTATAATACCTTAAACATCACTTGCAGAATTATTCATTTTCTCCAGTTGACCATCCAAAATCACTTTGCGCACCTCAATGTTGCACATGCTAAAAAGAAATGTGAAAAATGTAAAAATAAAAAGATTAATTTTGAAAAGTCATGACAAATCGGATGAATCCTCAATCATCGCAACATGGCACGTTTGTTACTAGAGATTCATCCTCCTACCAACCATAATGCCACCAAAAGAAAAGAAGTGTGTCTTATTGAATGATGCTGACCATTGTTAGGTCTCAAAGATCTTGAGAAGGAAAATTTCAAAGCTGACCAAGAAACCAAGAAAAAAAGTTAGTCCAACTCATCCTGAATCTTGATTCCCCTTATACCAACTATAAGATTGTCAAGGAAGGAAAATGTCAAAGAAAAATAAAAAATTAAGAGGAACAAAAGTTTTTTTTTAAAAAAAAACCATCTCATGGTATGCATTCATCCCATAGCATCCATTTCATCAAATAATCATTTCAAGCATAAAAAAACAATAAATAAGTTAAACCATCTCATCCTCTTGCATTCATTCAAGCATCACATAAGCATCTCATTCGAACATCGCATCAAGACCAGGGAAAATTGCCCAAACCATTTATAATTAGCAAGACTTCTAAAAATTTCAAAACTGGGGCAAACATTTGCCTAGAAAATTCAAATTAGGGATTTCCCCGATTTCTAAAAAAAAATCAAGATCAAAACTGGGGTAAACATTTGCCCAGAAAATTCAAATTGGGGCAATCCCTGATTTTTGAAAAAAAAAAGAGAAGCAAATTCAAACTAGGGCAAACGTTCGCCCTGAAAAATTCAAATTTGAGGCAATCCTCAATCTCAAAAAGAAAATTCAAACTGGGGCAAACGTTTGCCCAGAAAAATTCAAAATTTGAGGCAATTCTCAATCTCAAAAAGAAAATTCAGACTAGGGCAAACGTTTGCCCAGAAAATTCAAATTGAAGCAATCCTCAATTTCAAGAAGAAAATCCAAAGCTGGGGCAAACACTTGCCCAGAAAAAAGTCAAATTGATGCAACCCTCAATTTCAAGAAGAAAATCCAAAACTGGGGCAAACACTTGCCCAGAAAAAAGTCAAATTGAAGCAATCCTCAATTTCAAGAAGAAAATCCAAAACTGGGGTAAACACTTGCCCTGAAAAATTCAAATTAAGACAATCCTCAAGTCAAACTGGGGCAAACGTTTGCCCAGAAAAGTGAAAATTGAGGCAATCCTCAATTTCAAAAAAATCAAACTGGGGAAAACACTGGCCCAAAAAAAAAATTCCAAATTGAGGCAATCCTCAACTTCATATCAAGATTCAAAGCTGGGGCAAACGCTTGCCCAGAAAAGACAAATTGGGGCAGCTCCCGATTTCTGGAAAAATCAAGGTCCAAACTGAGGCAAAGATGTTTTCCCACATCATTTCAAATAAAGGCAATCCTCAATTTCAAAAAGAAAAATCAAGATCAAAACTGGGCCAAATGTCTTCCTAGAAAATTCAAGTTTGTGGCAATCCCCTATTTGTAATCTTCAAACGAGGCAAACACTTGCCCACAAAAATTCAAGTTCAGGCAACCCTCAATTTCAAAATGAAAAATCCAAATTGGGGCAAATGTTTGCCTAGAAAAATTGAAATTTAGGAAATCCTCAATTTTAAAAAAGGAAATTCAAGCTGGGGCAAACATTTTCCCCGAAAAATTCAAATTGAGACAATCCTCAATCTCATCAAAATTAAACTGGGGTGAAGATCTTTGCCCAAAATCCTTTCAAATTGAGGCATTCCTCGATTGTAAAAAATCTTCTAAATTGGGGCAAAATTGTTTGCCCAAGTTTCTTCAAAAGAAAATAATTATGAATTTCTTGAAACCCTTCAAGGCAAAATTAGCAAGTTTTAAATTAATTCAAGATAAAAAAATCTTCAAGTAATGTTGTTCAAAACAACTGATTCCTCCCCACTTGTTCAAACATCAGGCAATCAACCTGCGTTCCCGGGACACATCATATCATGTTCCACACCTGTCCTCACAGGTCATTCTCTTGCTTGCCTTGACAGGTCATCACTTTTATGTCTCCATACTTGCCTTCACATGTCATTTTATTTTTGTCTATCTTAACAGGACATTTCTTTTATACTTGTTTGCTTGTCTTAATAGGCCATTCTCTTCCCTACCTATCCTAACAGGCCATTCCATCCTCTTCGTCTCTTTGCCTATCCTAACAGGTATCCATCATCTTTCTCTGCCTCTCTAAACATGCCACTTCTACATTACATGTCTTGACAGATCTCTTTTCATTTCATTTTTACATGCTTTGTCTTAACAGGCATGTTTCATTCTGGCCCTACCAGGCCATTTCTGCATTACATGTATCAACAGGTTCCTTCCCTTGCTTGCCCTGCCAGGCCGTTTCTGCATTACCTGTATCAATAGGTTTCCTTCCTTGCCTGTCTTAACAGGCCATCTCTGTATCACCAGTCTCAACAGGTTGCCGTTCGTGGCCTGTCTTAACTGGACATTCTTCATTTCATTTTCCTGTCTTAATAGGTCATTCCTTCCCACTCTTGTCTTAACAGGATCTCACATCTTCGACACTCCGGCCTATGATGTCAGGCCTTACAATTTCCCGCATTCCGGCCTATGCTGTCAGGCCTTCCATGTTTAATTTTCTACACTTCCGGCCTACGCTGTTAGGCCTTGCATGTTTAATTTTCTGCACTTCCGGCCTATACTTTCAGGCCTTACATGTTTAACTTTCTTCATTTCCGAGCTATACTGTTAGGTCTTGCATGTTTAATTTTCTGCACCTCTCGCCTATACTGTCAGGCCTTGCAGGTTTGCTTTTCTGCACTCCCGGCCTATACTGTTAGGCCTTGCATGTTTAATTTTCTACACTCCATGCTTATGCTGTCACGCCATGCACGTTTATTTTCTGCACTTTGGCCTATATTGTCAGGCCGTTCATGTTTAATTTTTTGCACTCCAGGCCTATGCTGTCAGGCCTTGCATGTTCAATTTTTTGCACTTCTGGCCTATGCTATCAGGCCTTGCATGTTTATTTTTCGCACCTCCGGCCTATACTGTGAGGTCTTGCATGTTTAATTTTTTGAACTCCCGGCCTATACTGTCAGGCCTTGCATGTTTACTTTTCTGCATTTCCGACCTATACTGTCAGGCCTTGCATGTTTAATTTTCTGGACCTCCCGCCTATACTGTCAGGCCTTGCATGTTTAATTTTGTACACTCTCGGGCTATGCTGTCAGGCCTTGCATGTTTAATTTTCTGCTCTCCAGGCCTATGTTGTCAGGCCTTACATGTTTAATTTTCTGCACTCCAGGCCTATACTGTCAGGCCTTGCATGTTTAATTTTCTGCACTCCCAGCCTACGCTATCAGGCCTTGCATATTTAATTTCCTACACTTCCGGCCTATGCAGTCAGGCCTTGCATGTTTAATTTTCTGCACTCCGGCCTATCCTGTCAGGCATTGCATGTTTTATTTTCTGCACTCGCTGCCTATACTGTCAGGCCTTGCATGTTTAATTTTTTGCACTTCGGGCCTATATCGTCAAGCCTTGTATGTTTAATTTTTCGCACACCGGCCTAAGCTATCAGGCCTTCCATGTTTAATTTTCTGCACTTCCGGCCTATACTATTAGGCCTTGCATGTTTAAATTTTTGCACTCCCGGCTTATACTGTTAGGCATTGCATGTTTAATTTTCTGCACTCCAGGCCTATACTGTCAGGCCTTGAATGTTTTATTTTCTGCATTTCAAGGCCTATACAGTCAGGCCTTGCACGTTTAATTTTCTTCGCTCGAGGCCTCTGCTGTCAAGCCTTGCATATTTAATTTTCTGCACTCCCGACCTATACTGTCATGCCTTGAATATTTAATTTTCTGCACTCCCAGCCTATACAGTCATACCTTGCATGTTTAATTTTCTGCACTTCGGGCCAATATTGTCAGGCCTTGCATGTTTAATTTTCTGCACTTCCGGCCAATACTGTCTGGCCTTGCATGCTTAACTTTCTGCATTTTCGAACTATACTGTTAGGTCTTGCATGTTTAATTTTCTTCACCTCCCGCCTATACTGTCAGGCCTTGCATGTTTAATTTTCTGCACTCCCGGGCTATGCTTTCACGCCTTGCATGTTTAATTTTCTGCACTCCAGGCCTATGTTGTCAGGCCTTGCATGTTAAATTTTCTGCACTCCAGGCCTATACTGTCAGGCCTTGCATGTTTAATTTTCTGCACTCCCAGCCTACGCTATGAGGCCTTGCATGTTTAATTTTCTGCACTTCGGCCTATCCTGTCAGACATTGCATGTTTAATTTTCTGCACTCGCTGCCTATACTGTCAGGCCTTGCATGTTTAACTTTTTGCACTTCAGGCCTATACCGTCAAGCCTTGCATGTTTAATTTTTCGCAGACCGGCCTATGCTGTCAGGCCTTCCATGTTTAATTTTCTGTACTTCCGGCCTATATTGTCAGGCCTTCCATGTTTAAATTTCTGCACTCCCGGCCTATACTGTCAGGCCTTGCATGTTTAATTTTATGCACTCCAGGCCTATACTGTCAGTCCTTGCATGTTTAATTTTCTACACTTCAAGGCCTATACTGTTAGGCCTTGCACATTTAATTTTCTTTGCTCCAGGCCTATGCTGTCACGCCTTGCATATTTAATTTTCTGCACTCCCGGCCTATACTGTCATGGCTTGAAAATTTAATTTTCTGCACTCCCGGCCTATACTGTCATACCTTGCATGTTTAATATTCTGCACTTCGGGGCAATACTGTCAGGCCTTGCATGTTTAATTTCCTGCACTTCCAGCCTATATTGTCAGGCCTTGTGCGTTTAATTTTCTGCATTTCCGACCTATACTATTAGGTCTTGCATGTTTAATTTTCTGCTCCTTCCTCCTATACAGTCAGGCCTTGCATGCTTAATTTTCTGCACTCCAAGCCTATACTGTTAGGCCTTGCGTGTTTAATTTTCTACACTCCATGCTTATGCTGTCAGGCCTTGCACGTTTAATTTTCTACACTCTGGCCTATATAGTCAGGCCATTCATGTTTAATTTTTTACACTCCAGGCCTAGGCTGTCAGGCCTTCCATGTTTAATTTTTTGCACTTCTGGCCTATGCTATCAGGCCTTGCATGTTTAATTTTTTGCACTCCCAGCCTAGACTGTCAGGCCTTGCATGTTTACTTTTCTGCATTTCCGGCCTATACTGTTAGGCCTTGCATGTTTAAATTTCTGCACTCCCGACCTATACTGTCAGGCCTTGCATGTTTAATTTTCTCCACTGCAGGCCTATACTGTCAGGCCTTGCAAGTTTAATTTTCTGCACTTGAAGCCCTATACTGTCAGGGCTTGCACGTTTAATTTTTTTCGCTCCAGGCCTATGCTGTCAGCCCTTGCATATTTAATTTTCTGCACTCCCGGCCTATATTGTCATGCCTTGAATATTTAATTTTCTGCACTCCCGGCCTATACTGTCACACCTTGCATGTTGAATTTTCTGCACTTCGGGCCAATACTATCAGGCCTTGCATCTTTAATTTTCTGCACTTCCAGCCTATACTGTCAGGCCTTGCATGTTTAACTTTCTGCATTTCCGATCTATACTATTTGGTCTTGCATGTTTAATTTTCTGCACCTCCCGCCTATACTGTCAAGCCTTGCAGGTTTAATTTTCTGCACCCTCGGCCTATACTGTTAGGCCTTGCTTGTTTAATTTTGTACACTCCATGTTTATGCTGTAAAGCCTTGCACGTTTAATTTTCTGCACTTTAGCCTATATTGTCAGGGCGTTCATGTTTAATTTTTTACACTCCAGGCCTATGCTGTCAGGCCTTCCATGTTTAATTTTTTTCACTTCTGGCCTATGCTATCAGGCCTTGCATGTTTTATTTTCTGCACTCCGGCCTATATTGTCAGGCCTTGCATGCTTAATTTTTTGCACTCCCACCCTATACTGTCAGGCCTTGCATGTTTACTTTTCTGCATTTCCGGCCTATACTATCAGGCCTTGCATGTTTAATTTTCTGGACCTCCCGCCTATACTGTCAGGCCTTCCATGTTTAATTTTCTGCACTCCCGGGCTATGCTGTCAGGCCTTACATGTTTAATTTTCTGCACTCCAGGCCTATACTATCAGGCCATGCATGTTCAATTTTCTGCACTCCCAGCCTATGCTATCAGGCCTTTCATATTTATTTTTCTGCACCTCCGGCCTATGCAGTCAGGCCTTGCATGATTAATATTCTGCACTTTGGCCTATCCTGTCGGGCATTGCATGTTAAATTTTCTGCACTCGCTGCCTATACTGTCAGGTCTTGCATGTTTAATTTTTTGCACTTTGGGCCTATACCGTCAAGCCTTGCATGTTTAATTTTTCGCACACCGGCCTATGCTGTCAAGCCTTCCATGTTTAATTTTCTGCACTTCCGGCCTATACTGTCAGGCTTTGGATGTTTAAATGTCTGCACTCCCGGCCTATACTGTCAGGCCTTGCATGTTTATTTTTCTGCACTCCCGGGCCTATCTTGTCGGGCCTTGCATGTTTAATTTTTCAGCTATGTAGCCTATCTTTCAAAGGCCTTGCATGTTTAATTTTCTGCACTTGAAGCCCTATACTGTCAGGGCTTGCACGTTTAATTTTCTTCGCTCCAGGCTATGCTGTCAGGCCTTGCATATTTAATTTTCTGCACTCCCGGCCTATACTGTCATGACTTGAATATTTAATTTTCTGCACTCCCGGCCTATACTGTCATACCTTGCATGTTTAATTTTCTACACTTCAGGGCAATACTTTCAGGCCTCGCATGTTTAATTTTTTGCACTTCCGGCCTATACTATTAGGCCTTGCAAGTTTAACTTTCTACATTTCCGATCTATACTATTAGGTCTTGCATGTTTAATTTTCTGCACCTCCCGCCTATACTGTCAGGCCTTGCAAGTTGAATTTTCTGCACTCCCAGCCTATACTGTCAGGCCTTGCATGTTTAATTTTCTACACTCCATGCTTATGCTGTCTGGCCTTGCACATTTAATTTTCTGCACTCTGGCTTATATTGTCAGGCCGTTCATGTTTAATTTTTTGCACTCCAGGCCTACGCTGTTAGACCTTGCATGTTTAATTTTTTGCACTTCTGGCCTATGCTATCAGACCTTGCATGTTTTATTTTCTGCAATCCGGCCTACACTGTCAGGCCTTGCATGTTTAATTTTTTGAACTCCCGACCTATACTGTCAGGCCTTGCATGTTTACTTTTTTGCATTTCCGGCCTATACTGTCATGCCTTGCATGTTTAATTTTCTGCACTCCCGGGCTATGGTATCGCGCACATGTTTAATTTTTTCCACGCACCTCGGGCCTTTTTGTTGTCGGGCCTTGCATGTTTAATTTTACGCACTCCCGGGCCCTCTTGTCGGGGCCTTGCTTGTTTAATTTTTTGCCTTGGTCATGTTATCGGGCCTTCCGAGGGTTTTTACACTCCGAGCTTATACAATCAGGCCTTGCATGTTTAATTTTCTGCACTTTCAGCCTATACTGTCAGGCCTTGCATGTCTTCCAGCCTATACTGTCAGGCCTTGCATGTTTAATTTTTTTCACTCTAGGGCTATGCAGTTAGGCCTTGCATGTTTAATTTTTTGCACTTCCGGTCTATATTGTCAAGCCTTGCATGTTTAATTTTCTGACAAAAACTTCCGGCCTATACTGTCATGCCTTGCATGTTTAATTTTCTGCACTTGAAGCCTATGGTTTCAGGCTTGGCATGTTTAATTTTCCTATCTTAACAAACCATTCTTTTCCATTCCGTTAGCCTAATCAGGCGCTGTATTTCAAATTTCCTCATTTTGGCCTACCATATCAGGCCCTGCATATTTAAGCATGTTGGCTTATTACTCAAGGTTTCCAAAGCTTATTTAAAATTTCAACATTTGAACTACCATCCTCAAATTTATTAGGGCAAGCATTCCTAAGTTTTCGGTCAAGCCCGGAACATTCCCAGTACCCTGGAAACATCATTAACCTCCCTCACATCTTCAAACCTTGCTGCCAATAAAGATCGCACCTATGCCAGTTTTTATCTTTTACCTCGGACATAATTTGTTCACGTCTTTACTCATTTCTTACTATGATAATCTAGAAACTTATTTCTTATATTGTCTAGTAACAAAATGAGTAAAGAGGGGAAAATTGTGAACATCGAATTATGTTCGAGGATTCAAAACCCAAAATAAATTATTTTGTTTTTAGCCAAAAGCTTATTTAGTCTAAAATAATTCAAAAAATGAAAATAAAAGTAATGGAAAAAATAAAACAAAATAAATAAATAAATAAAAACAAAAAAATAATAAAAAATAAAAGAAGAGGAAAAGAAGAGGAAAAAGAAAAAGAGGAAAAAATAAGAAAAGAGAAAAAGAATCCCACACATAATAAAATAAGAATTCGAGAAAAGGAAAGAAAAAAGGAAAAATTATCCTATGTGGGAAAGAAGTCCCACATTGGACAAGGAGGACTTCTCTAATCCCTCCTCCTTCTATATAAGGAGAGGTCCTTCACCAAAATGAGGGAGGGAAGAGGAGCACTTGGAGTCTTAGGGGGGATTTTTAGAATTTTTGAAGGGAGGACCTAAGAGACTCTCTACATCTGCCTTCAATTCAGCCCTTGGCCTCCACGGAACCAGTTCTTCATCACCTTCCAATGGAGGTTAGATCCGAATTTTATTCTGCTTAAGTTTCTTACTTCTTCTCGGATTTCTGAGTTCACTTTCATCTCTGTTTCTCGTTTTTTCAATTTTAATCGGTCAAATGATCTCCGATTTCAATGATTTTTGTTGCGTTCTCTTTGTCTTTCTCTATAGTTTCTGGAATGATATTATTTGTTTAATTTGGATCAGAAATGAAATTTATATCACCTGATAACCGAAGGATGTTTGTCCTAGTGTGCAAATGAACCTAGCTTGGTTGATTTGTGCATAACTTGCTCATTTCGGGTTGGAATTTTGTTAAAATTGTTTTGTTTGATTCCTGTGATCCATATATTTCAATTTATTAGTTTTAATTTTTCATATCAACCAAAAAATATTTTCTAAAAATTCTAAGATTTGAATTCAAATTTTGGTGCCAAAATCTCTTGTGTTCTTGAGGTTCATCTTTGTTTCCATTTTTCATTTTCGTTTTTAGTTGGTTAAATGATCTCCGATTTCAGTGACTTTTGTTGTGTTCTCTTTGTATTTCTCTCTAGTTTCTGGAATGATATTATTTGTCTAATTTGGATCTTAAATGAAATTTCTATTTCTTGATTACTGAAGCATGTTCGCAATTCTTTTCCTCAATTTCAAATCAAGTCAAGTTCATGTTAAATCAAGTCCAATTGAAGCCAAAAATTCAAATCAAGTTTATTTCATTTTAAATCAAGTCCAATTCTTTTCATCAAATTTAAATCAAGTTTATTTTAGTTTAAATCAAGTCCAATTCTTTTCCTCAAGTTCAAATCAAGTTTATTTTATTTTAAATCAAGTCCATTTATAATTCTAAGTCTCACGCAATGAGCTCTAAACGGGAAATTGGCAGTTTCACTGCTGTTCAAAATTTAGACATTCATATAGGTCCCAGTGCAGCCTTAGTTTCCTTGGACCTTGTGCATATGTGGACTAAGAGTTCCTCTTAAATAATAAAATATTTCAAAATATATTTTTGGAAATCACAAGTCTCGCGCGATGAGCTCTAAATAGGAAACTGGTGGTTTCACTGTTGATCGATATTTAGAGATTCATATAGGCCCCAGTGCAGCCTTAGTTGCCTTGGACCTTGTGCAATGTGGACTCGAAATCCCTCTCAAATAATAAAATCTTTCAAAATATCTTTTGGGAAGTCAAAGTCTCACGCGATGAGCTCTAAATGGGAAACTGGCGGTTTCATTGCTGTTCGATATTTAGAGATTCATATAGGCCCCAGTGCAGCCTTAGTTGCCTTGGACCTTGTGCAATGTGGACTAGAAATTCCTCTCAAATAATAAAATCTTTCAAAATATCCTTTGGAAAGTCAAAGTCTCACGTGATGAGCTCTAAATAGGAAACTAGCGGTCTCATTGTTGTTCGATATTAAAAGATTCATATAGGCCTCAGTGCAGCCTTATTTGCCTTGGACCTTGTGCAATGTGGACTAGAGATCTCTCTCAATTAATAAAATCTTTCAAAATGCCATTTGGGAATTCAAAGTCTCACGCGATGTGCTTTAAATGGGAAACTGGCGGTTTTACTGCTGTTCGATATTTAGAGATTCGTATGGGCCCCAGTGGAGCCTTAGTTGTGTGGGACCCTGTGCATATGTAGACTAAGGATCCTCGAGACATTGAAAATACTTTAAAAAAATCATCCCTCAAATTCTTTACCTTCGAAGGCCAAGCCTTCACACCAGAACTACGTAAGCCTTGTGTTTCCCATTGCACCAGGGAATACGTAGGAGCAGGATCAAGTCCTGTTCGGCTATCTTCCATCAATCTATTTATTTTCACTCTAATTAAAGG
Organism: Canavalia ensiformis; assembly: GCA_026541065.1. Classification (NCBI taxonomy): domain Eukaryota; kingdom Viridiplantae; phylum Streptophyta; class Magnoliopsida; order Fabales; family Fabaceae; genus Canavalia; species Canavalia ensiformis. The sequence continues at coordinate 179,463 of JAMKYM010001006.1, forward strand.
GTCCGAGACAACTACGGCTGCACTTGGGCCCATACGAATCTCAAAACATCGAACAACAGAAAAAGCTACCAAATCGTGCTTAGAGCTCGTCACGTGAGACTAAGAATTGCAAAGCGATTTTTATTTGTTTAGAAAGGGCATTCTTAATCCACATATGCACAGGGTCCAAGACAACTACGACTGCACTTGGGCCCACACGAATCTCTAAACATCGAACAACAGAAAAAGCTACCAGTTTGTGCTTAGAGCTCGTCGCGTGAGACTAAGAATTGCAAAGGAATTTTAATTTGTCTAGAAAGGATATTCTGAATCCACATATGCACAGGGTCCAAGACAACTACGGCTACACTTGGGCCCATACGAATCTCTAAACATCGAACAGCAGAAAAAGCTACCAGTTCGAGCTTAGAGCTCGTCGTGTGAGACTAAGAATTGCAAAGCGATTTTTATTTGTTTAGAAATGGTATTCTTAATCCACATATGCACAGGGTCCAAGACAACTACGGCTACACTTGGGCCCATACGAATCTCTAAACATCGCACAACAGAAAAAGCGACTGAGTTCGCGCTTAGGGATCGTCGCGTGAGACTAAGAATTGCAAAGCGATTTTTATTTGTTTAGAAAGGGTATTCTGAATCCACATATGCACAGGGTCCAAGACAACTATGGCTACACTTGGGCCCATACGAATCTCTAAACATCGCCCAACAGAAAAACCTACCAGTTCGTGCTTAAAGCTCGTCGCGTGAGACTAAGAATTGCAAAGAGATTTTTATTTGTTTAGAAAGGGCATTCTTAACCCACATATGCAAAGGGTCAAAGACAACTACGGCTGCACTTGGGCCCATACGAATCTCTAAACATCGAACAACAGAAAAAGGTACCAGTTCGTGCTTAGAGCTTGTCGCGTGAGACTAAGAAAAAACAAAGAGTTTTTATTTGGTTAGAAAGGGTATTCTTAATCCACATATGCACAGGGTCTAAGACAACCACGGCAACACTTGGGCCCATACGAATCTCTAAACATCGCACAGCAGAAAAAGCTATAAGTCCGTGCTTAAAGCTAAACGCGTGAGACTAAGACTTGCAGAGAGATTCTTATTTGTTTAGAAAGGGCATTCTTAATCCACATATGCACAGGGTCTGAGAAACCTACGGCTCCACTTGGGCCCATACAAATCTCTAAACATCGAGTAGCAGAAAAAGCTACCAGTTCGTGCTTAGAGCTCATTTCGTGAAATTAAAAATTGCGAAGCGATTTTTACTTGTTTAGAAAGGATATTCTTAATCCACATATGCACAAGCTCCAAGGCAACTGGAGCTGCACTTGGGCCCATCCGAATCTCTAAACATCGAACAGCAGAAAAAGATACCAGTTCGTGCTTAGAGCTCGTCGCGTGAGACTAAGAAAAACAAAGCAATTTTTATTTGTTCAGAAAGGGTATTCTTAATCCACATATGAACAGGGTCCCAGACAACTACGGCTACACTTGGGCCCATACGAATCTCTAAACATCGCACAGCAGAAAAATCTTTATGTTCGTGCTTAAAGCTCGTCGCGTGAGACTAAGAATTGCAAAGATATTTTTATTTGTTTAGGAAAGGCATTCTTAATCAACATATGCACAGGGTCCGAGACAACTACGGCTGCACTTGGGGCCATACGAATCTCAAAACATCGAACAGCAGTAAAAGCTACCAAATCGTGCTTTGAGCTTGTCGCGTGAGACTAAGAATGCAAAGCTAATTTTTTTTTGTTTTGGAAGGGTATTCTTAATCCACATATGCACAAGGTCACGAACAACTACGACTGCACTTGGGCCCATACAAATCTCTAAACATCGAATAGCAGAAAAAGCTATCAGTTCGTGCTTAGAGCCCGTTGCGTGAGACGAAGAATTGCAAAGCGATTTTATTTGTTTTAGAAAGGGCATTCTAATCCACATATGCACAAGCTCCAAGACAACTGGACCTGCACTTGGGCCCATCCGAATCTCTAAACATCGAACAGCAGAAAAAGCTACCAGTTCTGCTTAGAGCTCGTCGCGTGAGACTAAGAATTGCAAAGAGATTGTTATTTGTTTAGAAATGGTATTCTTAATTCCCATATGCCCAGGGTCCAAGACAACTACGTCTACACTTGGGCCCACACGAATCTCTAAACAACGCACAACAGAAAAAACGACCGAGTTTGCGCTTAGAGCTCGTCGCGTGAGACTAAGAATTTCAGAGCGATTTTCATTTGTTTAGAAGGGGTATTCTTAATCCACATATGCACAGGGTCCAAGGAAACTACGGCTACACTTGGGGCCATACGAATCTTTAAACATCGAAGGGCAGAAAAGCTACCAGTTCGTGCTTAAGGCTCGTCGCGTGAGACTAAGAATTGCAAAAAGATTTTTATTTGTTTAGAAAGGGAATTCTTAATCCACATATGCACAGGGTCCGAGACAACTACGACTGCACTTGGGCCCACGAATCTCAAAACATCGAACAGCAGAAAAAGATACCAAATGGTGCTTGGAGCTCGTCACGTGAGACTAAGAATTGCAAAGAGATTTTTATTTGTTTAGAAAGGGAATTCTTAATCCAGATATGCCACAGTCAGAACAACTACGAGCGCACTTGGGCCATGAAGATCTCAAAACATCGAGCAATGAGAAAAAAATGCAAATGGTGCTTGGAGCTCGTCACGTGAGACTAAGAATTGCAAAGAGATTTTTATTTGTTTAGAAAGGGCATTCTTAATCCACATATGAACAGGGTCCGAGAAACCTACGGCTGCACTTGCACCCATACAAATCTCTAAACATCGAGTAGTAGAAAAAGCTACCAGTTCGAGCTTAGAGCTCGTTGCGTGAAACTAAGAATTGCGAAGCGATTTTGATTTGTTTAGAAAGGACATTCTTAATCCACATATGCACAAGCTCCAAGACAATTGGAGCTGCACTTGGGCCCATCCGATTCTCTAAACATCGAACAGCAGAAAAAGCTACTAGTTCGTGCTTAGAGCTAGTCGCGTCAGACTGAGCAAAACAAAGCGATTTTTATTTGTTTAGAAAGGGTATTCTTAATCCGCATATGCACAAGGTCAAGGACAACTACGACTGCACTTGGGCCCATACAAATCTCTAACCATCGAAGAGCAGAAAAAGCTACCAGTTCGTGGTTAGATCCCGTTGCGTGAGAAGAAGAATTGCAAAGCGATTTTTATTTGTTTAGAAAGGGCATTCTTAATCCACATATGCCACTGGTCAGAGACAATACGAGGTGCACTTGGGGCGTTGAATCTCAAACATCCTTGCAATGAGAAAAAGCTTTCAGTTCGTGCTTAAAGCTCGTCGCGTGAGACTAAGAATTGCAAAGAGATTTTTATTTGTTTTGAAAGGACATTCTTAACCCACATATGCCTGGTCGAGACAACTACGGCACATGCCAGGGCATTACAGATGCAAGAAACATCAGCAGAGAAAAAGCTACCAAATGCGTGCTAGGCTGTTAGTAGACTAAGAATTAGCAAAGCTATTTTTGTTTTGAAAGGGTATTCTTAATCCACATATGCACAGGGTCAAGGACAACTACGGCTGCACTTGGGCCCACACAAATATCTAACCATCGAATAGCAGAAAAAGCTACCAATTCGTGGTTAGATCCCGTTGCGTGAGACGAAGAATTGCAAAGCGAATTTTATTTGTTTAGAAAGGGCATTCCTAATGTATATGCAAAGCTCGAAGACAATGGGCTGCAGTGAACCCCGTCCGAATCTCTAAACATCAAACAGCGAAGAAAAAGCACAGGTTAATTTATTTGGGCTCGTCGCGTGAGACTAAAAGAAAAACAAACGATTTTTATTTGTTTAGAAAAGGAATTATTCTTAATCATATACCACGGGTCCTGAACATTATGGCTACCTTGGGCCTATACGAATCTCTAAACACTTGGCACACGTGAGAAAAAGCTCAGTTCGTGCTTAAAAGCTGCGTCGCGTGGGACAAAAATTGCAAAGATTTTATTTGTTGGAAAGAGGGGCATTCTTAACCCACATATGCACGGGGGTTCGAGACAACTACGAGAATTGCATGAGGCCATCTGATCTCAAAACCTCAAGCAATGAAAAAGCTGCAAATGCGTTCTCGAGAGCTCGTCGCGTGAGACTAAGATTTGCAAAGTTATTTTTTTTTGTTTAGAAAGGGCGTTCCTAATCACGTATGCCTGGCTCAAAGGCAATGGAGCTGCCGCCGGGCCAATAAGTCTACAAACATCGAGCAATGAGAAAAAGGCTACCAGTTCGTGATTGGAGCTCGTCGCGTGAGACTAAGAATTGCAAAGCGATTTTTATTTGTTTAGAAATTGTATTCTTAATCCACATATGCACAGGGTGCAAGACAACTACTGCTACACATGGGCCCAAACGAATATCTAAATATCGAACAACAGAAAAAACGACCAAGTTCGCGCTTAAAGCTCTTCGCGTGAAACTAAGAATTTCAAACCTATTTTTATTTATTTAGAAAGGGTATTCTTAATCCACATATGCACAGGGTTCAAGACAACTACGGTTACACTTGGGCCTAAACGAATCTCTAAACATCGCACAGCAGAAAAGCTACCAGTTCGTGCTTAAGGCTCGTCGCGTGAAACTAAGAATTTCAAAGAGATTTTTATTTGTTTAGAAAGGGCATTCTTAATCCACATATGCACAGGGTCCGAGACAACTACGGCTGCACTTGGGCCGACACGAATCTCAAAACATCGAAAAGCAGAAAAAGCTACCAAATCGTGCTTAGAGCTCGTCACGTGAGACTAAGAATTGCGAAGCGATTTTTATTTGTTTAGAAAGGATATTCTTAATCCACATATGCACAAGCTGCAAGACAACTGGAGCTGCACTTGGGCCCATCCGATTCTCTAAACATCGAACAGCAGAAAAAGCTACCAGTTCGTGCTTAGAGCTCGTCGCGTGAGACTAAGAAAAAAAAGCCATTTTTATTTGTTTATAAAGGGTATTCTTAATCCGCATATGCACAAGGTCCTAGACAACTATGCCTACACTTGGGCCCATACGAATCTCTAAACATCGCACAGCTGAAAAAGCTTTAAGTTCGTGCTTAAAGCTTGTTGCGTGAGACTAAGAATTGCAAAGAGATTTTTATTTGTTTGGAAAGGGCATTCTTAACCCATATATGCACAGGGTCCGAGACAACTACGGCGGCACTTGGGGCCATACGAATCTCAAAACATCAAACAGCAGAAAAATCTACCAAATCATGCTAAGAGCTCGTCGCGTGAGATTAAGAATTGCAAAGCTATTTTTTTTGTTTTTGGAAAGGGTTATGTAATCCACATATGCGAGGTCCAAGGACTGAACTAATTTTGCAGGCCCAGTACAAATTTATAACCATTGAATAGTAGAAAAAGCAACCAGCTCGTGGTTAGATCCCATTGCGTGAGACGAAGAATTGCAAAGCGATTTTTATTTGTTTAGAAAGGGCATTCCTAATCCACATATGCATAAGCTCCAAGACAACTGGAGCTGCACTTGGGCCCATCCGAATCTCTAAACATCGAACAGCAGAAAAAACTACCAGTTCGTGCTTAGAGCTCGTCGCGTGAGACTAAGAATTGCAAAGCGATTTTTATTTGTTTAGAAATTGTATTCTTAATCCACATATGCACAAGGGTCAAGACAGCTGCGGCTACACTTGGGCCCATACGAATCTCTAAACATCAAACAACCGAAAAAATGACCGAGTTCGCGCTTAAAGCTCGTCGCGTGAGACTAAGAAGTTCAAAGCGATTTTTATTTATTTAGAAAAGGTATTCTTAATCCACCTATGCACATGGTTCAAGACAACTACGGTTACACTTGGACCCATACGAATCTCTAAACATCGCATAGCAGAAAAGCTACTAGTTCATGCTTAAGGCTCGTCGCGCGAAACTAAGAATTTCAAAGAGATTTTTATTTGTTTAGAAAGGGCATTCTTAATCCACATATGCACAGGGTCCGAGACAACTACGGTTGCACTTGGGCCCACACGAATCTCAAAACATCGAACAACAGAAAAAGCTATTCAGTTAGGTCTTAGAGGCACAAATCGCGTGAGACTAAGAAAAACAAAGCGATTTTTATTTGTTGAAAATTATTCTTAACTTAATCCACATATCTCTTGAGGTCGAGAAAACTACATTTACACTTTGGCCCACATACGAATCTCTAAACATCCTTACAATGAAAAAGCTTTCAGTTCGTGCTTAAAGCTCGTCGCGTGAGACTAAGAATTGCAAAGATATTTTTATTTGTTTAGAAAGGTCATTCTTAATCCACATATGCACAGGGTCCGAGACAACTACGGCTGCACTTGGGGCCCATCTGGTCATAAAACATGACGAGCAATGAGAAAAAGCTGCAAATCGTGCTTAGAGCTCGCCGCGTGAGGCTAAGAATTGCAAAGCTATTTTTTTTTGGTTTGGAAGGGTTTTCTTAATCCACATATGCATAGGGTTTCTGAGCAATGCTGCACTTGGGCCCATACAAATCTCTAAACATCGATTAGCAGAAAAAGCTACCAGTTCATGCTTAAAGCCCGTTGCGTGAGACGAAAAATTGCAAAGCGATTTTTATTTGTTTAGAAAAGGCATTCCTAATCCACATATGCACAAGCTCCAAGACAACTAGAGCTGCACTTGGGCCCATCCGAATCTCTAAACATCGAACAGCAGAAAAAGCTACCAGTTCTGCTTTGAGCTCGTCGCGTGAGACTAAGAATTCCAAAGAGATTTTTATTTGTTTAGAAATGGTATTCTTAATCCACATATGCACAAGGTCCAAGACAACTACGACTACACTTGGGCCCATACGAATCTCTAAACATCGCACAACAGAAAAAACTACCGAGTTTGCGCTTGGAGCTCGTCGCGTGAGACTAAGAATTGCAAAGCGATTTTTATTTGTTTAGAAGGGGTATTCTTAATCCACATATGCACAGGGTCCAAGACAACTACGGCTACACTTGGGGCCATACGAATCTTTAAACATCGCAGAGAAGAAAAGCTACCAGTTCGTGCTTAAGGCTCGTCGCGTGAGACTAAGAATTGCAAACAGATTTTTATTTATTTAGAAAGGGCATTCTTAATCCACATATGCACAGGGTCCGAGACAACTACGGCTGCACTTGGGCCCATACGAATCTCAAAACATCAAACATCAGAAAAAGATACCAAGTCGTGCTTGGAGCTCGTCAAGTGAGACTAAGAATTGCAAAGCGATTTTTATTTGTTTAGAAAGGGCATTCTTAATCCACATATGCAAAGGGTCCAAGACAACTACGGCTACACTTGGGCCCATACGAACTCTAAACATCGAACAGCAGAAAAAGCTACCAGTTCGTGTTTAGAGCTCGTTGCATGAGACTACAAAAAACAAAGCAATTTTTATTTGTTTAGAAAGGGTATTCTTAATCCACATATGCATAGGGTCCGAGACAAGTACGGCTGCACTTGGGGCCATACGAATCTCAAAACATCTAGCAATTGTTAGAAAAAGCTGCACAATCAGTACGAAGGAGCTCGTACGCTGTGAGGCTTAAGAATTGCAGAGTTATTTTTTTTTGTTTTGGAAGGGCATTACTCGTAATCCACATATGCATGGTGTTAGGGTCAAGGACAACTACGAACTGCTTGCACTTATGGCCCACACAAATATCTAACCATCGAATAGCGAGTAAAAGCTACTGATTATTGGTTAGATCCCGTTAAATGGTGAAAAATTGCAAAGCGAATTTTATTTGTTTAGAAAGAGGCATTCTTTAATCCGTATACACGAGCTCGAGACAAGCTGGGTACACTTAGGCCCATCCGAATCTCTAAACATCGAAGAGCAGAAAAAGCTACGAGTTCGTGCTTAAAGCTCGTCGCGTGAGACTAAGAAAAACAAAGCGATTTTTATTTGTTTAGAAAGGGTATTCTTAATCCGCATATGCACATGGTCCTAGAAAACTATGGCTACACTTGCGCCCATACGAATCACTAAACATCGCACGCCAAGAAAAAGCTTTCGTTTGTGCTTAAAGCTCGTCGCGTGAGACTAAGAATTGCAAAGAGATTTTTATTTGTTTGGAAAGGGCATTCTTAACCCACATGTGCACAGGGTCGGACACAACTACGGCTGCACTTGGGGCCATACGAATCGCAAAACATCAAACAATAGAAAAAGCTACCAAATCTTGCTAAATGCTCGTCGCGTGAGACTAAGAATTGCAAAGATATTTTTTTTGGTTTTGAAAGGGTATTCTTAATCCACATATGCACAGGGTCAAGGACAACTACGGCTGCACTTGGGCCCATACAAATCTCTAACCATCGAGTAGCAAGAAAAAGCTACAGTTCGTGGTTAGATCCCGTAGCGTGAGAAGAAGAATTGCAAAGCGATTTTTTTTTGTTTAGAAAGGGCATTCTTAATCAACATATGCACTGGGTCTGAGACAACTACGGCTGCACTTGGGCCCACACGAATCTCAAAACATCAAACAGCAGAAAAAGCTAGAAAATCGTGCTTAGAGCTCGTCACGTGAGAGTAAGAATTGCAAAGTGATTTTTATTTGTTTAGAAAGGGCATTCTTAATCAACATATGCACAGGGTCCGAGAAACCTACGGCTGCACTTGCACCCATACAAATCTCTAACCAACGAGTAGAAGAAAAAGCTACCAGTTCGTGCTTAGAGCTCGTTGCATGAAACTAAGAATTGTGAAGCGATTTTTATTTGTTTAGAAAGGACATTCTTAATGCACATATGCACAAGCTCCAAGACAACTGGAGCTGCACTTAGGCCCCTCCGAATCTCTAAACATCGAACTGCAGAAAAAGCTACCAGTTCGTGCTTAAAGCTCGTCGCGTGAGACTAAGAAAAGCAAAGCGATTTTTATTTGTTTAGAAAGGGTATTCTTAATCCGCATATGCACAGGGTCCTAGACAACTATGGCTACACTTGGGCGCATACGAATCTCTAAACATCGCACAGCAGAAAAAGCTTTCAGTTCGTGCTTAAAGCTCGTCGCGTGAAACTATGAATTGCAAAGAGATTTTTATTTGTTTAGAAAGGGCATTCTTAACCCACATATGCACAGGGTACGAGACAACTACGGCTGCACTTGGGGCATTACGAATCGCAAAACATCAAGCAGGAGAAAAAGCTACCAAATCGTGCTAAGAGCTCGTCGTGTGAGACTAGGAATTGCAAAGCTATTTTTTTTTTGAAAGGGTATTCTTAACCCACATATGCACAGGGTCAAGGACAACTACGGCTGCACTTGGGCCCATACAAATCTCTAACCATCGAATAGCAGAAAAAGCTACCAGTTCGTGGTTAGATCCCGTTGCGTGAGACGAATAATTGCAAAGCGATTTTTATTTGTTTAGAAAGGGCATTCCTAATCCACATATGCACAAGCTCGAAGACAACTGGAGCTGCACTTGGGCCCATACGAATCTCTAAACATCGAACAACAGAAAAAGCTACCAGTTCCTTCTTAGAGCTCGTCGCGTGAGACTAAGAATTGCAAAGCGATTTTTACTTGTTTAGAAATTGTATTCTTAATCCATATGTGCACAGGGTCCAAGACAACTACGGCTACATTTGGGCCCATACGAATCTCTAAACATCGCACAACAGAAAAAACGACCGAGTTCGCGCTTACAGCTCGTCGCGTGAGACTAATATTTGCAAAGCGATTTTTATTTATTTAGAAAGGGTATTCTTAATCCACATATGCACAGGGTTGAAGACAACTACGGCTACACTTGGGCCCATACGAATCTCTAAACATCGCACAGCAGAAAAGCTACCAGTTCGTGCTTAAGGCTCGTCGCGTGAGACTAAGAATTTCAAAGAGATTTTTATTATTTTAGAAAGGGCATTCTTAATCCACATATGCACAGGGTCCGAGACAACTACGGCTGCACTTGGACCCACACGAATCTCAAAACATCGAACAGCAGAAAAAGCTATAAAATCGTGCTTAGAGCTCGTCACGTAAGAGTAAGAATTGCGGAGCGATTTTTATTTGTTTAGAAAGGGCAATCTTAATCCACATATGCACAGGGTCCGAGAAACCTACGGCTGCACTTGCACCCACACAAATCTTTAACCAACGAGTAGCAGAAAAAGCTTCCAGTTCATGCTCAGAGCTCGTTGCGTGAAACTAAGAATTGCGAAGCGATTTTTATTTGTTTAGAAAGGACATTCTTAATCCACATATGCACAAGCTCCAAGACAACTGGAGCTGCACTTAGGCCCCTCCGAATCTCTAAACATCGAACTGCAGAAAAAGCTACCAGTTCGTGCTTAGAGCTCGTCGCGTGAGACTAAGAAAAACAAAGCGATTTTTATTTGTTTAGAAAGGGTATTCTTAATCCGCATATGCACAGGGTCCTAGACAACTATGGCTACACTTGGGTGCATATGGATCTCTAAACATCGCACAACAGAAAAAGCTTTCAGTTCGTGCTTAAAGCTCGTCGCGTGAAACTAAGAATTGCAAAGAGATTTTATTTGTTTTGAAAGGACATTCTTAACCCACATATGCACAGGGTCCGAGACAACTACGACTGTACTTGGGGCATTACGAATCGCAAAACATCAAGCAGGAGAAAAAGCTACCAAATCGTGCTAAGAGCTCGTCGCGTGAGACTTAGAATCGCAAAGCTATTTTTTTTGTTTTGAAAGGGTATTCTTAATCCACATATGCACAGGGTCAAGGACAACTACGGCTGCACTTGGGCCCATACAAATCTCTAACCATCGAATAGCAGAAAAAGCTACCAATTCGTGGTTAGATCCCGTTGCGTGAGACGAATAATTGCAAAGCGATTTTTATTTGTTTAGAAAGGGCATTCCTAATCCACATATGCACAAGCTCCAAGACAACTGGAGCTGCACTTGGGCCCATATGAATCTCTAAACATCGAATAGCAGAAAAAGCTACCAGTTCTTGCTTAGAGCTCGTCGCGTGAGACTAAGAATTGCAAAGCGATTTTTATTTGTTTAGAAATTGTATTCTTAATCCATATATGCACAGGGTCTAAGACAACTACGGCTACACTTGGGCCCATACGAATCTCTAAACATCGCACAACAGAAAAAACGACCGAGTTCGCGCTTACAGCTCGTCGCGTGTTACTAATAATTGCAAAGAGATTTTTATTAATTTAGAAAGGGTATTCTTAATCCACATATGCATAGGATTGAAGACAACTACTGCTACACTTGGGCCTATACGAATCTCTAAACATCGCACAGCAAAAAAGCTACCAGTTCGTGCTTAAGGCTCGTCGCGTGAGACTAAGAATTTCAAAGAGATTTATATTTGTTTAGAAAGGGCATTCTGAATCCACATATGCACAGGGTCCGAGACAACTACGGCTGCACTTGGACCCACATGAATCTCAAAACATCGAACAGCAGAAAAAGCTATAAAATCGTGCTTAGATCTCGTCACGTAAGAGTAAGAATTGCAAAGCGATTTTTATTTGTTTAGAAAGGGCAATATTAATCCACATATGCACAGGGTATGAGAAACCTAGGGCTGCACTTTCACCCATACAAATCTCTAACCAACGACTAGCAGAAAAAGCTACCAGTTCGTGCTCAGAGCTCGTTGCGTGAAACTAAGAATTGCGAAGCGATTTTTATTTTTTTAGAAAGGACATTCTTAATCCACATATGCACAAGCTCCAAGACAACTGGAGCTGCACTTAGGCCCCTCCGAATCTCTAAACATCGAACAGCAGAAAAAGCTACCAGTTCGTGCTTAGAGCTCGTCGCATGAGACTAAGCAATTTAAAGCAATTTTTATTTGTTCAGAAAGGGTATTCTTAATCCGCATATGCACAGGGTCCTAGACAACTATGGTTACACTTGGGCGCATACGAATCTCTAAACATCGCACAGCAGAAAAAGCTTTCAGTTCGTGCTTAAAGCTCGTCGCGTGAGACTAAGAATTTCAAATAGATTTTTATTTGTTTAGAAAGGGCATTCTTAACCCACATATGCACAGGGTCCGAGACAACTGGAGCTGCACTTAGGCCCATCCGAATATCTAAACATCGAACAGCAGAAAAAGCTACTAGTTCGAGCTTAGAGCTCGTCGCGTGAGACTAAGAAAAACAAAGCGATTTTTATTTGTTTAGAAAGGGTATTCTTAATTCGCATATGCACAGGGTCCTAGACAACTATGGCTACACTTGGGCGCATACGAATCTCTAAACATCGCACAGCAGAAAAAGCTTTTAGTTCGTGCTTAAAGCTCGTCGCGTGAGACTAAGAATTGCAGAAAAAGCTACCAGTTCGGGGTTAGATCCCGTTGCATGAGACGAAGAATTGCAAAGCGATTTTTATTTGTTTAGAAAGGGCATTCCTAATCCACATATGCACAAGCTCCAAGACAACTGGAGCTGCACTTGGGCCCATCCGAATCTTTAAACATCGACCAGCAGAAAAAGCTACCAGTTCGTGCGTAAATCTCGTCACGTGAGACTAAAAATTGCAAAGCGATTTTTATTTGTTTAGAAATTGTATTCTTAATGCACATATGCACAGGGTCCAAGACAACTACAGCTATACTTGGGCCCACACAAATCTCTAAAAATCGCACAACAGAAAAAACGACTGAGTTCGCGCTTAGAGCTCGTCGCGTGAGACTAAGAATTGCAAGGCGATTTTTATTTATTTAAAAAGGGTATTCTTAATCCACATATCTTGGGTTGAAGACAACTACGGCTACACTTGGGCCCATACGAATCTCTAAACATAGTACAGCAGAAAAGCTACCAGTTCGTGCTTAAGGCTCGTCGCGTGACACTAAGAATTTCAAAGAGATTTTTATTTGTTTAGAAAGGGCATTCTTAATCCACATATGCACAGGGTCCGAGACAACTACGGCTGCATTTGGGCCTACACGAATCTCAAAACATCGAACAGCAGAAAAAGCTACCAAATCGTGCTTAGAGCTCGTCACGTGAGACTATGAATTGCAATGCGATTTTTATTTATTTAGAAAGGGCATTCTTAATCCACATATGCACAGGGTCCCAGACAACTACGACTGCACTTGGGCCCATACGAATCTCAGAACATCGAACAGCAGAAAAAGCTACCAGTTCGTGCTTAGAGCTCGTGGCGTGAGACTAAGAATTGCAAAGTGATTTTTATTTGTTTAGAAATGGTATTCTTAATCCACATAAGCACAGGGTCCAACACAACTACGGCTAGACTTGGGCCCATACGAATCTCTAAACATCGCACAACAGAAAAAACAATCGAGTTCGCAATTATAGCTCGTCGCGTGAGACTAAGAATTGCAAAGCGATTTTTTTTTTTATAAAGGGTATTCTTAATCCACATATGCACAGGGTCCGAGAAACCTACGGCAACACTTGGGCCCATACAAATCTCTAAACATCGAGTAGCAGAAAAAGCTACCACTTCGTGCTTAGAGCTCGTTGCGTGAAACTAAGAATTGTGAAGCGATTTTTATTTGTTTAGAAAGGACATTCTTCATCCACATATGCACAAGCTCCAAGAAAACTGGAGCTGCACTTGGGCCCATCCGAATCTCTAAACATCGAACAGCAGAAAAAGCTACCAATTCGTGCTTGGAGCTCGTCGCGTGAGACTAAGAAAAACAAAGCGATTTTTATTTGTTTAGAGATGGTATTCTTAATCTGCATATGCATGGGGTCCAAGACAACTACGGCTACACTTGGGCCCATACGAATCTCTAAACATCGCACAGTACAAAAAGCTATCAGTTCGTGCTTAAAGCTCGTCGCGTGAGACAAAGAATTGCAAAGAGATTTTTATTTGTTTAGAAAGGGCATTCTTAATCCACATATTCACAGGGTCCGAGACAACTACGGCTGCACTTGAACCCACACGAATCTCAAAACATCGAACAGCAGAAAAAGCTATAAAATCGTGATTAGAGCTCGTAACGTGAGAGTAAGAATTGCAAAGCGATTTTTATTTGTTTAGAAAGGGCAATCTTAATCCACATATACCGGGGTCAGAAACCTCGAGTTGCACTTGCACCATGCAAATCTCCTAACAACGAGTAGCAGAAAAAGCTACCAGTTCGTGCTCAGAGCTCGTTGCGTGAAACTAAGAATTGCGAAGCGATTTTTATTTGTTTAGAAACGACATTCTTAATCCGCATATGCACAGGGTCCTAGACAACTATGGCTACACTTGGGCGCATACGAATATCTAAACATCGCACAGCAGAAAAAGCTTTCAGTTCGTGCTTAAAGCTCGTCTCGTGAGACTAAGAATTTCAAATAGATTTTTATTTGTTTAGAAAGGGCATTATTAACCCACATATGCCTGAGGTCACGAGACAACTGGGCTACGCTTAGGCCCATCGAATCTCTAAACATCGAGGCAATGAAAAAGCTAGCCGGTTCGACTTAGAGCTCAAATCGCGTGAGACTAAGAAAAACAAGCGATTTTTATTTGTTTAGAAAGGGTATTCTTAATGCATATGCACAGGGTCCTAGACAACTATGGCTACACTTGGGCGCATACGAATCTCTAAACATCGCACAGTACAAAAAGCTATCAGTTCGTGCTTAAAGCTCGTCGCGTGAGACTAAGAATTGCAAAGAGATTTTTATTTGTTTAGAAAGGGCATTCTTAATGCACATATGCACAGGGTCCGAAACAACTACGGCTGCACTTGGGGCCATACGAATCTCAAAAAATCGAACAGCAGAAAAAGCTACAAAATCGTGCTTAGAGCTCGTCGCGTGAGACTAAGAATTGCAAATGCGATTTTTTTTGTTTAGAAAGGGTATTCTTAATGCACATATGCACAGCGTCCAAGACAACTACAACTGCACTTGGGCCCACACAAATCTCTAAACATCGAATAGTAGAAAAAGCTACCAGTTCGTGCTTAGAGCTCGTTGCGTGAGACGAAGAATTGCAAAGCGATTTTTATTTGTTTAGAAAGGGCATTTGTAATCCACATATGCACAAGCTCCAAGACAACTGGAGCTGCACTTGGCCCATCCGAATCTCTAAACATCGCAATGAGAAAAAAAGCTACCAGTTCGTGCTTGGGCTCGTCGCGTGAGCCCAAAGTACCAGCGATTTTTATTTGTTTAGAAATGGTATTCTTAATCCACATATGCACAGGGTCCAAGACAACTACGGCTACACTTGGGCCCATACGAATCTCTAAACATCGCACAGCAGAAAAAGCTACCAGTTCGTGCTTAAAGCTTGTCACGTGAGACTAAGAATTGCAAAGAGATTTTTATTTGTTTAGAAAGGGTATTCTTAATCCACATATGCACAGGGTTTGAGACAACTACGGCCGCACTTGGGCTCATACGAATCTCAAAACATCCAACAGCAGAAAAAGCTATAAAATCGTGCTTAGAGCTCATCACGTGAGACTAAGAATTGCAAAACGATTTTTATTTGTTTAGAAAGGGCATTCTTAATCCACATATGCAAAGGGTCCAAGACAACTACTGCTGCACTTGGGCCCATACGAATCTCTAAACATCGAACAGTAGAAAAAGATACCAGTTAGTGCTTAAAGCTCGTCGCGTGAGACTAACAATTGTAAAGCAATTTTTATTTGTTTAAAAAGGGTATTCTGAATCCACATATGCACAAGGTCCAAGACAACTACGGCTACACTTGGGCCCATACGAATCTCTAAAAATCGCACAATAGAAAAAGCTACCAGTTCGTGCTTGAAGCTCGTCGCGTGAGACTAAGAATTGCAAAGAGATTTTTATTTGTTTAGAAAGGTGATTCTTAATCCAAATATGCACAGGGTCCGAGACAACTACAGCTGCACTTGGGCCCATGCGAATCTCAAAACATCGAACAGCAGAAAAAGCTACCAAATCGTGCTTAGAGCTCGTCGCGTGAGACTAAGAATGGCAAAGCGATTTGTATTTGTTTAGAAAGGGCATTCTTAATCCACATATGCACAGGGTCCAAGACAACTACGGCTTCACTTGGGCCCTCACGAATCTCTAAACATCGAACAGCAGAAAAAGATACCAGTTCGTGCTTAAAGCTCGTCGCGTGAAACTAAGAATTGCAAAGCGATATTTATTTGTTTAGAAAGATATTCTTAATCCACATATGCACAGGGTCCAAGACAACTACGGCTGTACTTGGGCCCTACCTTACCGTTTGAATTACAGTTTCTTAATTACTTAATTTAAAAGAAATGGGGGCCTAAGACATAATTGTGTGTTTACAGGGTCGAGTCTAGTAGAGTCAAGCGAAGAAGAGAGAAAATTTGTGTCAAGTAGACTTGAGTTGTGACGAGTCACATCGAGGCTAGTCGAGTGGAGTCTAGTCAAGTTGACACTCGAGCTGAGCCGAGTTGCGTCAAGTTGCAATGAGTCGAGTCGAGCCGAGTTGAGCGAAGTTGAGTCGATTCGGGCACAGTGGAGTCGAATGAGGTCGAGTGAAGTTGAATCGTGCCGTGACGAATCACGCGAACTTGAGTGAAGTCGAGGCGAGTCGAGTTGGGATGAGTTTAGTCAAGTGGAGTCTAGGGGAGGCGGGTCGAGTCGAGTAGAGTCGAGAGAAGAAGCAAGAAATGTTGTTTCAAGTCGAGCGAGGTCGAGTAAGGTCTAGTATAATTGAATGTCGAGTCGAGCCGAGTTGCGTTGAGTTGCAGTGAGTCGAGTCGAGCCAAGTTACGCAAATTTGAGTGGATTCGGGCGCAGACGAGTCGACTTAGGTCGAGCAAAGTTGAATCGTGTCGTGGCGAAACAAGTGGTGTCAAGTAGAGTCGAGTTGGGATGAGTTTATTCTAGTCGAGTCCAGCCGAGTCGGGTCGAGTAGAGTCAAGCGAAGAAGCGAGAAAAGTTGTGTCAAGTCGACCTGAGTTGTGACGAGTTATATCGAGTCAACTCGAGCAGAGTCGAGTGGAGTCTAGTCAAGTTGACAGTCGAGCCGAGCTAAGTTGCATCGAGTTGCGATGAGTCGAGTCGAGCCGAGTTAAGCGAATTTGAGTCGATTCAGGCACACTCGAGTCGACTTAGGTCGAGCGAAGTTGAATCGTGCCGTGGCGAATCAAGCGATGTCGAGTAGAGTCGAGGCGAGTCGAGTTGGGATGAGTTTTTTCGAGTCTTGTCCAGCCTAGTCGGGTCGAGTCGAGTAGAGTCAAGTGAAGAAGCGAGAAAATTTGTGTCCAAACCCTAGCCAAAGCCAAAAGAGGGAGAAGAATCCTATCTAGTTCGATCCCATTCCAATGACCTACGCTGAGCTGCTACCTCAACTGATCCAAAACTCCTTGGTAGTTCCTTACCCTCTGAAACCTCAAGAAGCACCATACCCTGGATGGTATGATGCAAATGCCATATGTGATTACCATGCAGGGTACTGATAATTCGGGAAAAAGTAGGGTTAAAGTTCAAAGATAAATCAACAGAGTCGTGGACAGGAAAAATCTTGTCAGATTAGAATTCCAAAAAATAATTCAGGCAAAATTAGGATCAAAACAAAGGTCTGCTAGGTTGAAAACCCTCAAAGGACAGCCTAGGCAAAAGTTAGGGCACAATCAAACAGATGCCCGCTAGGTCGACCACCCTCAAAAGCGACCTAGGCAAAAGTTAGGGCACACAAACAGAAAGCCCGCTAGGTCGACAATCCTAAAAAAAAACGACCTACACAAAAGTTAGGGCACGATCAAACAGAAGCCCGCTAGGTCGAGTAACCCTCAAAATGACCTAGGCAAAAGTTAGGGCACATAATCAAGAGCCTGCTAGGTTGAAAACCCGTAAGGGCGACCTAAGCAAAAGTTAGGGCAAACCGAAAGACCTGCTGGGTTGAAAACTCAAAAGAACAACCCAGACAAAAAGTTAAGGTCGAACCAGGAATCCCAGGGCAATCTAACATTCTGCACCTCATGTCTTCCTAAAACTGGGGCAAAATTTTCCATTTCTCAAGTTTGGTTAATTTGACAATCAAGATTATGAAAGACAACATTGGCATTTTTCATCAAAAGGTGCCATTAGGGCAATCGAACTCACATCTTTCGTCATCCTTTCCTTTCGAATACACTACCTTAAACCACACGACCTTAACATTCCCTTCTTTTAACTAGCCAAAATCACTTTGCACACCTCAATAGTGCACATGCCAAAAAAGAGATATGAGAAATGTAAAATAAAAAAGATTAATTTTGAAAAGTCAGAAAAATCAGATGAGTCCTCAACCATCGCAACACGGCATGACTGTTTCCCAAAAGGTCATCCTCTTACTAGTCATAACGCTGCCAAGACAAAAGGAATGTGTCTCATCCAATAATGCTGACTATTGATGGGTCTCAAAGATCCTGGAAAGAAGGTTCCAAAGTTGACCAAAAAGCCAAGAGATTAAGTCAATCCAGCTCGTCCTGATTTTTGGTTCCTTTCACACCAACTATAAGGTTGTCGAGAAGGAACCTGTCGAAAAATCAAAAAATCAAGAGAAACAAAAAGTTTTTAACCACCTCATGGTTTGCATTCATCCCATAACATCCATTTCATCAAATAATTATTTCAAGTATGAAAAGGTAGTCACTAAGATTAAAACATCGCATCCTCTCTGTCCAAACATCGCATCCTTTTTTCATCAAACAGCACAATAAGCATCATGTCATTCGAGCATCATGTAATCCAAAATTAATTAAGACCAAGGCAAACTGCCTGAGTCAATCATAATTAAAAAGGACTCAAGTTCAAACTGGGGAAAACGCTTGCCCACAAAAATTCAAGTCGAGGTAATCCTCAACTCCTCAACTCTAGAAATTTCAAAACTGGGGTAAACGATTGCCCAAACAAATTCAAGTCGAGGTCATCCTGGATTTCATCAAGATTCAAACTGGGGCCAGCATTTGCCCAGAAAATTCAAGTTGAGGCAATCCTCAGTTCCTGAAAATTTCAAAAAACTAGGGGCAAACGATTGCCCAAAAAAACTCAGATTGAGGCAATCCTCGATCCCAAATCAAGATTCAAAACTAGGGCAAACGCTTGCCCACAAAAGGCAAATTGGGGCAGCTCCCGATTTTTAAGAAATCAAGGTTCAAATTGAGGCAACAATGTTTTCCTGCATCATTTCAAAGTACAAAAAGAAGAATCCAGGTCAAAACTAGGGAAAACATTTTCCCAGAATAATTTAATTTGACAATATACTCAAATCCTGAATCAAAAACAAAACTGGGGAAAACATTTGCCTAGAAAATTCAAGTTAAGGCAATCTCAAATCTCAAGAAGAAACCAGATCAAGACTAGGGCAAACATTCGCCCAGAAAATTCAAGATGAGGTAATCCTCAATTTCATTAAGACTCAAACTGGGGAAAACGCTAGCCCAAAATCCCTTCAAATCAAGACATCCCTCAATTATCAAGAATTTTATAAACTAGGGCAAAATGGTTGCCCAAGTTTCTTCAAGAGAAAGTAATTATCAAATATTGAAGAAACCTTCAAGTTCAAGGTAGAATAAGGAATTTATTTTTTATTCAAGAAAAAAAAATTTCAAAATAAGTTGTTCGAGGCAGCTGATGAAGAAGTCCATGCATTCCCAGGACACATCACACTTTTTTCCACACCCCGTCCTCACGTGCATTCCCAGGTCACCTTTCACTCCCAATACCTGTCATAACAGGTCGTTCCTGCTTTGCCTATCCTAACAGGCCTTCTTTTCAAGTTAGTATAGGTCATTTTTCTTTCCATACCTGTCATAACAGGTCATTCCTACTTTTCCTGTCCTAACAGGCCTTCTTTCCAAGTTAGTATAGGTCACTTTTCTTTCCATACCTGTCATAACAGGTCATTCCTGCTTTGCCTGTCTTGACAGGCCTTCTTTTCGAGTTAGTATAGGTCACTTTTCTTTCCACACCTGTCATAACAGGTCATCCCTGCTTTGCCTGTCCTGACGGGCCTTCTTTTCAAGTTAGCATAGGTCACCTTCCATTTTACTTTGCCTGTCTTAACAGGCTCGCATCTTTCCTGTCAACAACAGGATCTCAAGCATATTTCATTCACATTCTCTTGTCAACAACCAGGTTTGCATTTATCCGGAAATAGCAGGATTTCATTTGCATCTTTCCCGGCAACAGCGGGACCTCATTTACAATTTTTTCTTGTCAACAACAGGACTTCAAGAATGTTTAAATTTTGTCCGCCTGTCTTAACAGGCTTGCATTTATCGTGGCAACAGCAGGATTTCATTTGCATCTTCCCGACAACAGCGGGACCCCCTTTAGCATTCCTTCCCGTCAACAACGGGATTCCTCATCAAGTTTAATTTTTGCATCTTGGCCTATGCTGTCAGGCCTCATCAAGTTTAATTTTCTGCATCATGGCCTATGTTGTCAGGTCACCATCAAGTTTAATTTCTGCATCTTGGCCTATGTCGTCAGGCCTCATCAAGTTTTATTTTTCTGCATGTTAGCCTATGTTATCAAGCCTCATCAAGTTTTATTTTTCTGCATCTTAGCCTCTGTTGTCAGGCCTCATCAAGTTTTATTTTTCTACATCTTGGCCTATGTTGTCAGGCCTCATCAAGTTTTATTTTCTCCATGTTGGCTTATATTGTCAGGTGTCATCATGTTTAGTTTTCTGCATCTTGGCCTATGTTGTCAGGCCTCATCAAGTTTAATTTTCTGCACCTTGGCCTATGTTGTCAGGTCTCCCTCAAGTTTAATTTTCTGCATGTTGGCCTACAGTGTCAGGCCTCATCAAAGTTTTCTTTTCTGCACCTTGGTCTATGTTGTCAGGCCACCATCAAGTTTACTTTTCTGCATCTCGGCCTATGATGTCTGGCCTCCCTCAAGTTTTCATTCCTGCATTTTGGCCTATAGTGTCAGGCCACCATCAAGTTTATTTTCCTGCATCTGGGCCTATAGTGTCAGGCCTCTAGCACGTTCAAGTTTTCTTCAGCACGTTTAATTCCTCAGCACGTTCAAGTCTCAGCACGTTCAAAGCCAGCACGTTCAAGTTTCCTTTTTCGCACATTCAAAATTTTCTTTTCTACACCATCAAGCTTACTTTTCCGCATCTTGGCCTATGATGTCAGGCCTCCCTCAAGTTTTCATTTATGCATTTTGGCCTATAGTGTCAGGCCACCATCAAGTTAATTTTTTCCACATCTGGGCCTATGATGTCAGGCCTCAAGCATGATTAGATTTCTGCACCTTGGCCCATGTTGTCAGGCCACCTTGTACATACCTTACATTTTAGTTCCTGCATGCTTTCCTGCCTTAAACAGGCCTTTTTCACCTCACTTTGCATGCACTCCAGCAGTATTCATAGCTTAATTAGGCTATGCAATCAAGCCTTGCATATTCAAACCCTGTCGATTTAGCACATGAAGCCAACAAAGTCACTTGGAAACCACCATCTTCCAGGCATCCATCTTCAAGCTCAAGGCTTTTCACGCTTTTCAGACATCCTCAAAGCTTGCCTTAGACATAATGTGTTCACGTCTTTACTCATTTCCTACCATGATAATTCAGAGAATTATTTCTCACATTATCTGGTAGGAAAATGAATGAAGAGGGGCAAACTGTAAACACTCAATTATGTCCGAGGCCCCCAATTATTAAAATTAATCAAGTAGCCAATACTAATTTAAATAATAATTAAATAAACAGAAAACAGCAAAAAAAGGAAGCAGAAAACAGAGAAACAAGAAAAAAGCAGAAAACAGATAAGCAGAAAAACAGAAAAAGAATAAACGGAAAACAACCAAATAAAAACAAATAAAAAAAAGGTTGATTAAAGTGAAGATAAGAATTAAATAAATAAAATATGAAAATAAAAAAATAAAAAATATATATAAAATGAAAACAATCAAAATAAAAAAAATAATAAATCAAAAAAAAAAGAAAAAACATCAAAATAAACCAAAAAGAGAAAAGTAAAAATGATAAAAGAACAAAATTTGAAATTGAAAAAAGAAAAAGTAAAAATAAAATAAACAGAAATAAAAATTGAAATAATAAACAAAAATTAAATGAAAATACAAACAAGATAATAAAAAACAGAAATTACAAATATATATATATATATATATAATAATAAAAAAACAAAACAGAAAAAGGAAAAAGGAAAAATGAAAATGAAATTTTTTTGAAAAACAACAGAAAACAAACTTTGAATAAATATAGAAAATGAATTTTGAAAGAAGAAAAAGCATAACAGGAAAAAAGGGAGGGGAGAGAGGACGTAAGGATGCATGAACGGTTTTCGGAGAACTTCAGAAGCTGGAAAGGGCATCTTGGCTTTTGGCTTCTTGAAAGAGCTTGGTAGCCAAGGGGAAGGCTGGTATATGCTGCTTAGGGTTGGCTCTCGACAAGGGGAAGGAGGCAAGAATTCATTGGAAGGAAGGAAAATAGAGGTATAAAAAGGGATCCAAGAGAGGCTCTGGGGGAGGAGGGAGTTAAGGTGCAAGCAAAGACGCTGGTCATCATTAAAAAAAAAAGGCTCCTCCTAACTACACTCTTGGTCGGAATTGAATCTCCTGGTCTCCCACCTAAAATTAGGCAACAAAACATGGTTGTTCTAAGGCGTCGACACCAAGAAGGAAAGGGTAAGACTACTGATTCTCACAGAGGCCACCACTGATCACGCTGCTTAGTCATTCATGCCTCATCACTTTCTTTTCGGATCAAGAAGCTCCCATAATTCATCTAAGTCATGCTTAAATCAAAATCATGTAGAGATTAGTGAATCATGGTGATAGCGTTGGGTAAGAATCGGATTCTTGGTGCAATAAGTGTACATTTCATGTAAAAAAATCTTGTCCCCTTGAACCCCGAAAAGCTTAGTCTGTACCCAAGGAGAAATGGATTGTAGGTTAGATAAGGACTTTTCTAATATCCACTCGCTACCTGTATGTAAATCCACAAGGAATCTGTGAGTTGGAGTTTCGAATGGAAAATCATGAGTCGTTTCTAGCTACATGCATGAGAGGTTCCCTCTTCTAATTCGTGCCATCCATTTCTATCCATTTCCATGAATGTTATTGTGCGTTTCTACCTCAGCTTAAACGATCTAATTCATGAAATAGAATCAGGTTTTAGACACAGTTCTATGACTGTAATCCTCGACTGAAGCTCAAACTTGCGTTTGAATGTGTAAGAAGAGGATTCCTGTAAAGGCTGGCTGTGAAATGGTACACAACATGACCATTACTGCTATGACCTTAGGGGTAGGGTCCGAACATGGCAAAGAAATTTGAGAAGGTACCTATCCCTTTCAGACGTGATGAACGAACCGGATGCCATTGTTGTGGGACAGGTTGATGATCTAGACTCCTCATAGGCACGTTGTGGCTGGCCTCGCTTAAAAGGCGCCTCTCCCGCTCGATCAAGGATTTAAGGGTAGAGTACTTCGTGAGCAAAAAAGGTCCTTGGATCCCTACGAATACACGTCCCTAACACGTTTGAATAAGGTGAAAACCACTTCCTACAAAAAAGGAACTCAGTCTAGGCATATAGTTTGCTCACCGTAGCTTCAAGGTCCATGCACATAAGCCTCTCTCATGCGAAAGCAATGTAGATTCGGGTTTGATAGGGAACCATGAAGACTGCACATGCTATTCCTAGGCTATGTTATGTAGATGTCTGTGTAAACATCCAATTATGTCCAAGGCCCCATTTTGAAATTAATTAATAAAATTTATATAAATAAATAACAAGAAAAAAAAAACATGAAAATAAACAAAAGAGAAGAAAAGGAATTAAAGATAAGAAAGAAAAACAGAAATTAAGGAATAAATAAAAATGACAAAAATAAAAATAACAAAGAAAATGATAAATAAATAGAAAAATAATAAAAGAATTAAAAAATGAAGATTGGAAGAAAGAAATGAAAAAGAAATAAATACAAGAAAATAACAAAATATATATATATATATATATAATAAGATAAAATAAAATAAAAATAAAAAAAAAAAGAAGAAAAGAGCTTGGCCCTTGCGAAGAGGGAGGGCTGGCTTTTGGCTTCGGAAATAACTTGGCATTTGCTAAGAAGGAGGGGGTGACTTTTGGGCCCCTTAAAGAGCTTGACTCTTGCCAAGAGGGGAGGGGACACTTCTGGCTTTTGGCTTCGAGGGAAAGCTCAAGGAGTTCTCTCAAATACGGGAGAAGAGTTTTGGAGGGGTTTGGTTTTTGGGTTTTGGGGAGCTCGAAAGTCCTTTTGGCAATTAGAGAGAGGGGTAGAAGGGGGAACCGGAGACAACAGGGGAGAAGTAGCTCGAAAGCTCTGAAGAGATTTCTCTGTTTTTCCGATTGAGACCATGGCGCGCCTCCTCGAAATCCTCTTGGACACCTCTGGTTCCCAAACCAAAGCATGAAGAAACCTCAAATCACGATTTGATACGCAAGGAGAAAAGAGCCACTTCGCTGAATCTTGTAACGATTCTTGAAGAGAGTAACGCCTCGGCTATACACAAGTTAGTTATGGCTTTCAAGAGACAAAAGAATTACATTGAGTAATGATAATTTGCGTTTGAATTCACGTCTCCAAGATTTCTGTTTGAATGTCATTGATTTCACAACTTGTTAATATATTGAATCTCAATAGAGGTAGGGTACCATTAAGCGTAAGTTTTAGTCTCTATTAAATCTCGTTGTAGAAGCTTGCATCCTCTGTAAATCGATTATACGATCAAACATAAGGCTGTTGTGCGATGTCGATTTGTCAAATCGAGTTTCATCAATGTAACCGGGAACGAATTATCCTGTGGATCCATTATCTGTCGCACAAGATTCACGTTATATTTTTACAAGCACAGAATCCGAATTCATGAATAGGATGGGTCGGGTTCTGGTCTTGAGAAACAGGGGAGTCATGGAGAATGATATATCAGGGTCCTCAACAAAGGGATGCTTCTGTCATATGCATATTATGGCATGGAGAGGTCCAAGACCCTCTCGGTTACTGACGTGTGCAATATAGCAAGAAGTTCTAGGAAGCCAATAAGACACGGATTCACTAGCCTGGGGAGTAAATCAGCGTGGTCGGCCAAAGAATATGCAAAGTACAGCCCATTCTTCACGTAGTCATATCTGTGAGTCGGGTTACCATTATGGTCATCAATGTAAGTCAGGGGAAGATTGCCTAAGGTTGACTTGAGCAAACTATGTACCCCAGCAAACACCTGAGGACCACGGCGCAACTATGGGTGTTGTACAAATATATATATAGTTATTTTCCGCCATAAGATCATTTGTGCAGAACGCCCATAACGAGCATAAGACAAATGCATTGATGGCGAGAATTTAGATCGGAAATTACCAGCTATAAATTGTTCTCGGCCATGGTCAGCTCTCGACGAGATGTGTTAAACATACCTTAGAGATTGTAACACGAGGTAAGATTATCAGTTTCTCTGAGGAAACGACTCTTAAAGCACAGAAGCAGCCCCAACTGGGTTTAAGAAGGATAAGCTAGACTCCGCCGATGAGTAATGAATAGAATCGGGAAGTGAAGCCACATGGTTAACTTGCACCTCAGGAAATTTAGACTTGGCGAAAGGCCTCATGAAAGAAGTTTTGATAGCCTCTTAAATTCACACATGCTAGTCTCAAATCGACCTAACAGATCATACATGATGGAGGGTTTGATTAGAGGGTAAAACCCAACGCCAAAAAGATTGATACCTGAAGCGGTATGCAAAGTGGCTTCAAATTGGAAAGTGGAGTCCAGGATATTGTTCCCTTGACGTACGTGCATGGCTTGGACTGCCTTTATTGCTCCCCGACTCTATCTCCAATAGACCTTAAAGGGGTTGACGAGTATTAAGACTATACCGAATACCCAGCCTGTTGGTCGAGCTGGCTATATGCAAGCTCAGAACCTCAAGTTCGAGTCCCGCTCACACCTTTTTCGTTCCAAAATTCCTTACCATATTATCCAATAGCGTAAGTCATAATGGGCCATATACCAACAGTAGGCCAAGTCCAACTCAAAACTTACAAAAATCCAATTGTCATGGACACTGGATCAGGGAAGGAGATGACCGCACGAGCAAGAGGCAAAGGTTGCAAGAAGACTCGAGCAAATTCAAAGGGCCCATGCAGGTGAAGTTCATGCACGTCCGAAGGCAAAGTCATGACGCTTAAATTAAAAGAGAGGGTATTAAAGCATAATTGAAAGCATGGCTCAAGTGGTTATCACGTTGCGTGCTCAAGGCTGCACCCCGCGTCCGAATCCCCCTGGTGACTTTTTCCCTGTAAATGGCGATTAAATTTTCGTTTGTTATATAAGCACGGTAATGCAGGATTATAACCAACACTGAGCTTGGTTGAGTGGCTAGAGGCGCTACCTGCATACCCCAGAGCAGGGGTTCGATCCATGTTGAGCCCTTTTTTTTAGTAAATGGCATTTCAAGGGCAACAACTATCTTTTAAAATGGCCCCCACATTTTCTGTAATTTCCATCCAGCCCTACACTCTCCCTAATTATAATTTAACCCCCGCATTTCCTTGAATTACAATTTGACCCCCAAATTCCCTTTAATTTCAGTTTCGCCCCCTGAACTTTCAGCCCCTGAACTTTCCAAAATTACGATCCAGCCCCTACATTTTCCATTATCCCCTCAAGCCTCGCAGCCCTCTTTACTCCTTTCAAGCTCCACATTCTCTTGTATTTCAAAATCAAGATCAAATTATTTTTAATCGTTATGTTCTCCAAAAATAAAATTAATTCTTTTCAAAAGGTTTTGGGATCCACTGTCTCACGTGACGAACTCTAAACGGGAAACTGGCAGTCTACACTGCTGTTCGATGTTTAGTGGTTCGTATAGGCCCCCGTGCTGCCTTAGCCGCCTCGGACCTTGTGCATGAGTGGACCGAAAGTCCCTTAAAAAAAAAAATTCGTTTTAAATGTTTTGGGATCTACGGTCTCATGCGACGAACTCTAAACGGGAAACTAGCGGTCTACACTATTGTTCGATGTTTAGTGGTTCGTATAGGTCCCCATGCTGCCTTAGCCGCCTCGGACCTTGTGCATGAGTGGACTGAAGGTTCCTCCAAAAAATAAAAAGCCTTTCTAAACCATATGTTCATATTCGGATACTTTTTTTTTTTAAGCACTTTTGAAGGTCAAGCCTTCAAAACAAACCAGAACTACGTAAGCCTTGAGTTTCCCATTGCACCGGGGAATACGTAGGAGCAGGATCAAGTCCTATCAGGCTAACCTCCATCAATCTATTTGTTTTGACTCTAATTAAAGGGATCAAACAATTTCTAAAATCACATACTCAGTTTAAGGGTACCGTTCTTTGGAACGGGCGAGTGGGGTGCCTAACACCTTCCCCATTCGTAACCGACTCCCGAACCTAAATCTCTTCCTCGAGTCAGGGTTTTTTCCAAATCTTTTTCCCTTAAATAAAAATTTGGTGGCTAATCCACATAACAATAAAATTCTATTTTCAAATTTTAGCGAGTTCTTCGTCTCATCGGAATTACAGTTGAGACAGTTTGGAGCAATATTTCCGTTTGTGCGGAAAGTACGATATGTATCCCTTTCCTCGCTTTGTAGAGGGTTGAACAAATTACGCATGGGAGATTACGTAAATACTCCCAACACTCTGAAAGACCAGGAAAGTTTGGGTTTTGCTGAAAACTGTTGTTGCCAAGACTAGTCTTATAATGTTACTCGAGGTATTGGAAACAACAAAATTCTGTGACAAAGCTAATTCTCTATAATTGTAGTTAGCATGCTCTAACATAACCTAGCCTCGGGCCCTTGATTTGATAAGCATCACGCGTAAACAACCCTTCGTAAGGGGTTCTCTAACCTCAGCAAAGCATGTCCTCGGCTTAATCAAGATGAAGAACAATGGAGCTCAATTCAAGGAATAGCCCAGTGAGGGATTAATGAAGCTTGAGATAGAAACCATGCAATCCCGCACATGATCAAGAGACATCCCATGCAATTTCCCAACACAAAAACATGCACGAAAAGGCTGTGCAAAAAAGGGAGATCCCAGTAAACGAGAAGGGCCCACTGATGAACTTCGACTAAAATAAGGGAAATAGCCCATTCTATACATATATATATATGGTTCATGAAGTGTAAGCCATAAAGTGATATAGCTCAAGTGGCTGCAGACTTGGCCCATAACTCCAAATCCGCGCGTTCGACTCCCATAAGCCACAATTTTAATTTAAAAGCTACCTCACAATGTACAACAGCACCTCAAGTTCGACCCCACATGCCAAAGCCACCGACGAAGCCAAGCTAGCCAACTCGACGCATATCCAAGCAGCAAGACCAAGCCACCGAGTCAACAAAACAGCCAAGCCAAGCCATGTGAATAGCTGAATTAAGCCACCATAAATTGGGCCATACAGTGAACAAGTTGGGCCACGCAATAGCCAAATTTGCAACTATTGCAACTACTTCCTGGTAGGGCAGATTTCTTACTTTTAATTTGTCTATTTAATCTACCCTTTGACCAAATTTAAATCCAATTTAAATTCTTTTTCTCCAAAAATCAATGCTCTTCCTTAAAATTTTATACTTTTCCCTAATCCAACTCTCTCCATCAAGTTTCAAAATTTTTTTCTCTCAATCCAATTTCCTCAAATTCTAACCAAATTCTTCAAATCCAAATTAAATTCTTTTTCTCTAAAATTAAATTCTTCCTTTCTCAAGTCAACTTCTTTTTCTTCAAAATTCAAACCAAAATCCTTTTTCTTCAAGCTTTTAAATCAAGATTCATATTCTTCAACTCAAGTTCAATTCAATTTCAAAAAAAATCAAATTTAATTCTCTTCTTCAAATAAAACCAAGTGTCATTCTTTTCTTCAAATAAAATAAAATCAAATTCAAGTTTAATTAATTTTCTCTCAAATTTCCAAGACAAATTCAATGCCTTTTCTCAAACCAAATTTAGCTCAAAATTCTCAAGTTCAAGTCAAGTTCGTTCTTGTCAAGTCAAATCCAATTTCCCCAATTTCAAAATCGAGTTCCATTTAAATCAAGTTTCATTCTTCTCTTCAAATTTTGAACCAAATTCATCTCTTATTTCAAATCAAACCCAATTCTTTTCTTATCCCTATCTTTTAAAACTAATTCTTTTTGGGAATTCTAAGTCTCACGCAATGAGCTCTGAATGGGAAACTAGCAGTCTATACTGCTGTTTGATATTTAGAGAATCATATAGGCCCCTGTGCAGCCCTAGTTGCCTTGGACCTTGTCCATGAGTGGACTGAAGGTTCCTCAAATAATAAAGCTCTTCTTAAAAAGGTTTCGGGATCTATAGTCTCACGCGATGAACTGTAAACGGGAAATTGGCGGTTTTCACTGCTGTTCGATATTTAGAGGTTCGTATAGGCCCCCGTGCAGCCCTAGTTGCCTCGGACCTTGTGCATAGGTGGACTAAACGTTCCTACTCCAAAACATAAAACTCTTTTCAACAGGTGTTGGGATCTACAGTCTCATGCGACGGACTCTAAATGGGAAACTGGCGGTTTTCACTATTGTTCGATGTTTAGAAGTTCGAATAGACCCCTGTGCAGCCCTAGTTGCCTTGGATCTTGTGCATGAGAGGGCTGAAGGTTCCTCCAAAAAATAAAACTCTTTTCAAAATATCTCATTCCTTCTAAAGCACTTCCGAAGGTCAAGCCTTCAAACCAGAACTACGTAAGCCTTGAGTTTCCCATTGCACCGGGAAATACGTAGGAGCAGGATCTAGTCTTGTCAGGCTAACCTCCATCAAGCTATTTATTTTCACATTAATTAAGGGATCAAACATTTTCAAAAATCACACACTCAGTTTAAGGGTACCGTTCTTCGGAACGGGCGAGTGGGGTCTTCGAAACAGGCGAGTGGGGTGCCTAACACCTTCCCCACTCGTAACCGACTCCCGAACCTAAATCTCTTCCTCGAGTCAGGATTTTTCCTAAATCTTTTTCCGTTAAACAAAAATTTGGTGGCGACTCCACATTAATCAAATAAATTCCATTTTAAAATACGGTTGCGACTGAGTCGAGCCAAGTTGAGCGAAGTTGAGGCGATTCGGGCATAGTCGAGTCAACGCAGGTCTAGCGAATTTTGAATCGTGCCATGGCGAATCAAGCGATGTCTAGTAGAGTTGAGGCGAGTCGAGTAGGGATGAGTTTACTCGAGTCGAGTCCAGCCGACTCGGGTCAAGTCGAGTAGAGTCAAGCGAAGAAACGAGAAAATTTGTGTCAAGTCGAGTGGAGTCTAGTCAAGTTGACAGCCGAGCCGAGCCGAGTTGCGTCGAGTTACGATGAGTCGATTCCGGCACAGTCGATTCGACTCAGGTCGAGCAAAGTTGAATCGTGCCGTGGCGAATCAAGTGATGTTGAGTAGAGTCGAGGCGAGTCGAGTCCAGCCGAGTCAGGTCGAGTCGAGTAGAGTCAAGTGAAGTAGCGAGAAAAGTTGTGTCAAGTCAACTCGAGTTGTGACAGGTCACATCGAGGCAGGTCGAGCCGAGCGAGTTGCGTCGTGTTGCGATGAGTCGAGTTGAGCGAAGTGGAGTCAATTTGGGCACAGTTGAGTCAACGCAGGTAGAGCAAAGTTGAATTGTGTCGTGGAAAATCAAGCGATGTCGAGTAGAGTCAAGCAAAGAAGTAAGAAAAGTTGTGTCAAGTAGACTTGAGTTGTGACGAGTCACGTCGAGGCAAGTCGAGCGGAGTCGAGTGGAGTCTAGTTAAGTTTATAGTCGAGCCAAGCCGAGTTGCGTTGAGTTGCGATGAGTCCAGTCGAGCCGAGTTGAGTGAAGTAGAGTCAATCGAAGAAGTAAGAAAAGTTGTGTTTAGTCGAGTCGAGTCCAGCCGAGTCGGGTCGAGTCGAGTAGAGTCAAGCGAAGAAGTAAGAAAAGTTGTGTCAAGTAGACTTGAGTTGTGACGAGTCACGTCGAGGCAAGTCGAGCGGAGTCGAGTGGAGTCTAGTTAAGTTTATAGTCGAGTTTGTTTCTGTGCTGCGTTGAGTTGCGCGAGTCCAATGAGCCGAGGCCGAGTGAAGTCGTAGTCGATTTAAGACAGCTGAGTCGACCTAGGTCGAGCGAAGTTTAATCGTGCCGTGGAAAATCAAGTGAAGTCGAGTGGAGTTGAGGCAGGTCGAGCTAGGATGAGGTTAGTCCAGTCGAGTCCAACCAAGTCGGGTCGAGTCGAGTAGAGCAAAGCGAAGTAACGAGAAAAGTTATGTCAAGTCAACTCAAGTTGTGACGAGTCACATCGAGGCAGGTGGAGCAGAGTCGAGTGGAGTCTAGTCAAGTTGATAGTCGAGCCGAGCAGAGTTGCGTCGAGTTGCGATGAGTCGAGCCGAGCCGAGTTTAGCGAAGTTGAGTCGACTCGGGCATAGTCGAGTCGACTTAGGTTAAGCAAAGTGGTATCGTGCCGTGGCGAATCAAGCGATGTCGAGTGGAGTCCAGTCCAGCCGAGTTAGGTCGAGTCGAGTAGAGTCGAGCGAAGAAGCGACAAAAGTTTTGTCAAGTCGACTTGAGTTGTGACGAGTCACGTCGAGGCTGGTCAAGCAGAGTCGAGTGGAGTCTAGTCAAGTTGACAGTCGAGCTGACCCGAGTTGCGATGAGTCTAGTCAAGCCGAGTTTAGCGAAGTTGAGTCAATTCGGGCACAGTCTAGTCGACTTAGGTCGAGGGAAGTGGTATCGTGTCATGGCGAATCAAGCGAAGTCGAGTCAAGTCGAGTCCAGCCAAGTCTGGTCGAGTCGAGTAGAGTCGACATAGGTCAAGGGAAGTTGTATCGTGTCGTGGCGAATCAAGCGAAGTCGAGTCGAGTCGTGTCCTGCCGAGTCTGGTCGAGTCGAGTAGAGTCGAGCGAAGAAGTTAGGAAAGTTGTTTCAAGTCGACTCGAGTTGTGACGAGTCTCGTCGAGGCAAGTCGGGAAGAGTCGAGTAGAGTCTAGTCAAATTGGTAGTCGTGCCCAGCCGAGTTGTGTCGAGTTGCGATGAGTCGAGTTGAGCGAAATGGAGTCGGTTTGGGCATAGTCGAGTCGATTGAGGTCGAGTGAAGTTGAATCGTGCCATGGCGAATCAAGCGAAGTCGAGTGGAGTCGAGGCGAGTCGAGTTGGGATGATTTTAGTCGAGTCGAGCCCAGCCGAGTCGGTTCAAGTCGAGTAGAGTCAAGCGAAGAAGTGAGAAAAGTTTTGTCAAGTCGACTCGAGTTGTGACCAGTCACATCGAGGCAAGTCGAGCAAAGTCGAGTGGAGTCTAGTCAAGTTGACAGCCGAGCCGAGTTGTGTCGAATTGCGATAAGTCGAGTCGAGCCGAGTTGAGCGAATTTGAGTCGATTTGGACACAGTAGAGTCGACTCAGGTGTTGCGAAGTTGAATGGTGCAGTGGCGATTTAAGTGAAGTTAAGTGGAGTGGTGGCGAGTGGAGTCCAGCCGAGTCAAGTTGAGTCGAGTAGAGTGAAACGAAGAAGCAGGAAAATTTGTGTCAAGTAGACTTGAGTTGTGACGAGTCATGTCGAGGCAAGTCGAGCAGAGTCTAGTCAAGTTGACAGTCGAGCTGAGCCGAGTTGCGTCGAGTTGCGATGAGTCGAGTCAAGCCAAGTTGAGCGAAGTTGGGTCGATTCGGGCACAGTCGATTCGACTTAGGTCGAGTGAAGTTGAATCATGTCGTAGCAAATCAAGCGAAGTCGAGTGGAGTCGAGGTAAGTCGACTTGGGATAAGTTTAGTCGAGTCGAGTAGAGTCAATCGAAGAAGCGAAAAAAGTTTTGTCAACTCGACTTGAGTTGTGACGAGTCACATTGAGGCAAGTCAAGCAGAGCCGAGTCGAGTCTAGTCAAGTTGACAGCCGAGCCGAGCCGAGTTGCGTCAAGTTGCGATGAGTCGAGTGGAGTCGAGTTGAACGAAGTGGAGTCGAGCCGAGTCAAGCGAAGAATTGTGAACATGCTTCAATAATCAAGCGATAGGAATTTCATTTCAGATCCAAATTAGACAAATAATATTATTCCAGAAACTAGAGAGAAACGCAAAAAGAACACAACAAATATCACCAAAAGCAGAGATCATTTGACTGATTAAAAATGAAAATGAAAAACTAAGACGAAGATGAATCTCAAGAACACACGAGATTTTGGCGCCAAGATTTGAATTCAAATCTCAGAATTTTTCGAAAATAATTTTTGGTAGATCTGAAAAATTAAAACAAACCAATTGAAATATATGGATCATAGGAATCAAACAAAACAAGTTTCACACAAATCCAACCAGAAATGAGCAAGTTATGCTCAAATCAAACGAGCTAGGTTCATTTGCACACCAAGACGGACACGCCTTCGGTGATCCGGGATAGAAATTTCATTTTAGATCCAAATTAGACAAATAATATCATTCCAGAAACTAGAGATAAATATGAAGATAACGCAACAAAGATGACAGAAATCGGAGATCATTTGACCGATTAAAGACAAAAATGAAAAACGAAGACGAAGATCAACCTCAAGAACACACGAGATTTTGGCGCCAAAATTTGGATTCAAATCTCAGAATTTTTAGAAACTATCTTTTGGTAGATATGAAAAATTAAAACTTTTAAATTTAAAGATATGGATCATAGAAATCAAACAAAACAAGTTTGACATAAATCCAACCAGAAATGAGCAAGTTATGCACAAATCAAACAAGCTACGTTCATTTGCACACCATGACGAACATGCTTCGGTAATCAGGCGATATAAATTTCATTTTAGATCCAAATTAGACAAATAATATCATTCCAGAAACTAGAGAGAAATACGAAAACACAACAAAAATAACCAAAATCAGAGATCATTTGTCTGATCAAAAATGAAAATGAAAAACAGATACGAAAATGAACTCGGAAATCCGAGAAGAAGCAAGAAACTTAAGAGGAATAAAAGTAGGACCTAACCTCCATTGGAAGGTGATGAAGAACTGGTTCCATGGAGGCCAAGGGGTGAATTGAAGGCATAGATAGAGAGTCTCCTAGGTCCTCCCTTCGAAAATTTTTAAAATCCTCCCTAAGACTCCAAGTGCTCCTCTTCCCCCCTCATTTTGGTGAAGGACCTCTCCTTATATAGATGGAGGAGGGATTAGAGAAGTCCTCCTTGTCGAATGTGGGACTTCTTTCCCACATAGGAGAATTTTTTCCTTTGTTTTTCCTTTTTTGGAATTCTTATTTTATTTGGTGTAGAATTCCTTTTCCTTTTTTTCTTTATTTTTCTTTGTTTTTCTTTTTTTTCCTTCTTTTCTTTTTTCTTCTCCTTTTTATGTTTTTATTTATTTATTTCATTTGTTTTATTTTTTCCATTACTTTTATTTTAATTCTTTTAACTATTTTAGACTAAATCAGATTTTGGCTAAAAACAAAATAATTTATTTTGGATTTTGAATCCTCGGACATAATTTGATGTTCACAGTTTGCCGCTTTTTACTCATTTTCTTACCAGATAATATAAGAAATAAGTTTCTAGATTATCACGGTAAGAAATGAGTAAAGACGTGAGCAAATTATGTCCGACGTAAAAGATAAAAACTGCCATGAGTGCGATCTTTATCGGTAGCAAGGTTTGAAGATATGAGGGAGTTGAATGATGCTTCTGGGGTACTGGGAAAGTTTCGGGCTTGACTAAAAACTTAGGAATGCTTGCCCTGATAAATTAGAGGATGGTAGTTCAAATTGGAAATTTTGGATGAGCTTTACAAACCTTGAGTAATAAGCCAACATGCTTAAATATGCAGGGCCTGATATGGTAGGCCAAAATGTGGAAATTTGAAATACAGCGCTTGATTAGGCTAACAGAATGGAAAAGAATGGCCTATTAAGATAGGCAAAGTGAACTGAAAAATCCCTGTTAAGACAAGAATGGAGGAGAATGGCCCATCAAGACAGGTAAAGTAAGATGGAAGCGACCTGTTAAGAGAGGCGAGGATGCAGAAATTAAAATGCAAGGCCTGACATCATAGGCCCAGAGTGTGGAAAATCAAACATGCAAGGCCTGACATCATAGGTCGGGAATGTAGAAATTTAAACATGCAAAGCCTGACAACATAGGTCGAAGATGTAGAAATTAAACATGCAAGACCTGACAGTATAGGCCAAAAGTTTAGAAAATTAAACATGCAACGCGTGACAGTATAGGCCGGAAGTGCAAAAAATTAAACATGCAAGGCCTGATAGTATAGGCCGGGAATGCAGAAAATTAAATATGCAAGGCCTGACAGCATAGGCCTGGAGCGCAGAAAATTAAACGTGCAAGGCCTGACAGTATAGGCCGAAAGTGAGGAAAATTAAACATGCAAGGCCTAACATCATAGGCCCGAGTGCTAAAAATTAAACATGCAAGGCCTGACAGTATGGGCCGGAAGTGCTGAAATTTAAACATGCAAGCCCTGACATCATAGGCCGGAGTACTAAAAATTAAACATGCAAGGCCTGACAGTATACGCCGAGAGTGCAGAAAATTAAACATTCAAAGCTTGACAGTATAGGCCGGAAGTGCAGAAAATTAAACATGCAAGGCTTGATAGTATAGGCCGGGAGTGCAGAAAATTAAACACGCAAGGCCTGACAGTATAGGCCGGAGTGCAGGAAATTAAACATGCAAGGCCTGACAGCATAGGCCGGAAATGCAGAAAATTAAATATGCAAGGCCTAACAGCATAAGCCGGAAGTGCAGAAAATTAAACATGCAAGGCCTGACAATATAGGCCAGAGTGCGAAAAATTAAATATGCAAGGCTTGACAGTATAGGCCGGAGTGCAGAAAATAAAACATGCAAGGCCTGACAGCATAGACCAGAAGTGTAGAAAATTAAACATGCAAGGCCTAACAGTATATGCTGGAAGTGCTGAAAAATAAACTTGAACATGCAGAAAAGAAAATTTGAGCGTGGCCTGACACTATAGGCCAAAATGCAGAAATGTAAACTTGAGGGTGGCCTGACACTATCGGCCAAAATGCAGAAAAGAAAACTTGAAGAGGGCCTGACATCATAGGCCAAAAATGCAAAAATGTAAACTTGAGGGAGGCCTGACATCATAGGGCAAGAATGCAGAAGAGTAAACTTGATGGTGGCCTAACACTATAGGCCAAAATGTAGAAAATAAACTTGAAAGAGGCCTGACAACATAGGCCAAGGTGCGAAAAAAAAGTAAACGTGATGAGGCCTGACACTATAGGCCAAAATGCAGAAATTTAAACTTGAGAATGACCTGACATTATAGGTCAAAATGCAGAAAAGTAAACTTGAGGGAGGCCTGACATCATAGGCCAAGATGCAGAAAAGTAAACTTGAAGGAGGCCTGACATCATAGGCCATGAATGCAAAAATGTAAACTTGATGGAAATCCCGTTGTTGACAGGAAAAATACAAATGAGGTCTCGCTGTTGCCGGGAAGAATGCAAATGAAATCCTGCTATTGCTAGGATGAATGCAGACCTGTTAAGACAGGTGGATAGAATTTAAACATGCTTGATGTCCTGTTGTTGACAGGAAAATGCAATGAGGTCCCGCTGTTGCCGGGAAAGATGCAAATGAAATCTTGCTGTTGCCAGGATAAATGCAGACTTGTTGTTGACAGGAAAACAGAATTTAAACATGCTTGATGTCCTATTGTTGACAGGAAAATGCAAATGAAGTCCCGCGTTACCTGGAAGAATGTAAATGAAATCCTGTTGTTGCCAGGATAAATGCTAATGATGAAATCCTGCTGTTGCTAGGATAAATGAAATAAAATGACCTGTTAAGATAGGTGAAATGCAGATAAGGTCCTGTTGTTGACCGGAAAGATGCAAGCCTGCTAGACAGGAAAAGGAACGATGAAAACCTGTTAAGATAGGCAAAAATGTAGAATTCCTGTTGCCGACAGGATGGAAGCAAGCCTGCTAGACAGGCAAGGGAAAATGAAAATGACCTGTTAAGACAAGCAAAATGAATGCAGATAAAGTCCTGTTAATGATAGGAAAGATGCGAGCCTGCTAGACAAGCAAAGGAAAATGAAAGAAACCTGTTAAGATAGGCAAGATGAATGATGAAAACTAGCCTTTCAAGACAGGATAAATGTAGATGGACTCCTGTTGTTGACAGGAAAAATGCAAGCCTGCTAGACAGGCAAAGACGAAAGGTGAAAACTTGTTTAGACAGGAAACGAAGGAAAGTCCTGTTGCTGACAGGAAAGAAACCAGATACCTGTTAAGACAGGTGAACACGATGACGAAAACCTGTTAAGACAGGCGAACAAAGAATGAAGAAAAACCTGTTAAGATAGGCAAAGGGAAAAGAAACATGACTTGTTAAGACAAGTAATGAAGAAAAGTCCTGTTGTTGGCAGGAGAGGAACAAGATGCCTGCTAGAACAGGAAAACACGATGATGAGACCTGTTAAGATAGGCGAACAAAGAATGATGAAAAAAAACTGTTAAGATAGGCAAAGGAAAGTAAAAAAATGTCCTGTTAAGACAAGTTAAATGTAATGGTCCTGTTGTCGACAGGAAAATGAGTCACTTGTTAAGACGGGTAAAACAGAATGATGAAGACCTGTTAGAACAAGCTAAGAAGAATGATGAAAACCTGTTAAGACAGGTACAGAAGAAAAATCCTGTTGTTGACAGGAAAGAAGTGAGCCTGTTAAGACAGGCGGGAATTGAGCGACTTGTGGGGACAAATATGAGGGCGTAGAACTGATGGCCTGTTAGGGCAGACAAGAAATGACCTGTTAAGACAGGTGTGGTAAATAAAATGACGACCTATCAATGCAAACGAGAGAATGACCTGTCTGGATAGGTATGGAAAACAATCTGATGTGTCTTGGGAAGGCACGCGAGGAGGGAATATGAACTTCTTCGTCAGCTGCCCCGGACAATCTTATTTTGAAATGTGCTTTTCTTGAATAAGAATAAATTGCTCATTTTACCTTGGACTCGAAGCTTTTTCAGCACTTGATAATTACTTGAAGAAAATTTGGGCAAGCATTTTGCCCTTATTTATAAGATTTTTGATAATTGAGAGATGTCTTAATTTGAAGGGATTTTGGGCAAGCGTTTGCCCCAGTCTGAATCTTGATTGAGGATTGCCTCAACTTGAATTATTTATGGGCAGGCATTTGCCCAAGTTTTGATTTTGATTCAGAATTTGAGGATGACCTCAAATTAAAATTTTGTGGGCAAGTGTTTGCCCCAGTTTGAACTTAATTCAAAATTTTAGGATGACCTCAAACGAAATTTTTGTGGGCAAGCATTTGCCCCAGTTTGAACTTGATTTAGCATTTGAGGATGACCTTAAATTGAATTTTTTTGGGAAAGCAGTTGCCCTAATTTGAACTTGATTCAAAATTTGAGGATGACCTCAAATTGAACTTTCGTGTGGGCAAACGTTTGCCCCAGTTTGAACTTGAGTCCCTTTTAATTATGATTAACTCGGGCAATTTTACCCGGGTCTTAATTAGTTTTGAAAAATGAATTATGAGATGCTCGAATGACAAGATACTTATTACGATGTTTGAATGAATGAAAAGGATGCGATGTTTATGATGCTTGAATAAAGAGGATGCGATGTTTTAATCTTATTGACTTCTTTCTGATGCTTGAAATAATTGTTTGATGAAATGGCTGCTATAGGATGAATGCAAACCATGAGGTGGTTAAAAACTTTTTTGTTTCGTGTTGATTTTTTTTTTATTTTTATTATTTTATTTTTATTTTTTTTTCGACAGGTTTTTTCTCGACAACCTTATAGTTGGTGTGAAAGGAACCAAAAATCAGGACGAGCTGGATTGACTCAATCTCTTGGCTTCTTGGTCAACTTTGGAACCTTCTTTCCAGGATCTTTAAGACCCATCAATAGTCAGCATTATTGGATGAGACACACTCCTTTTTCATGGTAGCGTTATGGCTGGTAAAAGGATGACCCTTTGGGAAACAGTTATGCCATGTTGCGATGGTTAAGGACTCATCCGATTTGTCATGACTTTTCAAAATTAATCCTTTTTTATTTTTTACATTTTTCACATCTCTTTTGGCATGTGCACTATTGGGGTGTGCAAAGTGATTCTGGATGGTCAATGGAAAGAAATAGAGAAGGTTTGCAAAAGATGTTTGAGGTAGTGTACTTGAAAGGGAAGGATGACAAAAGATGTGGGTTCGATTGCCCAAATGGCACCTTTTGATGAAAAATGCCAATGTCGCTTTTCATAATCTTGACTGTCAAATTAACCAAACTCCAAAAATGGCAAAATTTGCCCAAGTTTTAGGAAAGATGAGGTGTAGAAACGTTAGATTGTCGTGGGATTCCTGGTTTGACCTTAACTTTTGCCTGGGTTGTTCCTTTGAGTTTTCAACCCAGCAGGTTTTTCGTTTTGCCCTAGCTTTGCCTAGGTCGCCCTTACGGGTTTTCAACCTATCGGGCTTCTTGACTGTGTGCCCTAATCTTTTCCTAGGTCGTTAGGATTGTCGACCTAGCGGGCTCTTTGTTTGGATGCCCTAACTTTTGCCTAGGCCGCCCTTTGAGGGTTTTTGACCTAGCGGGCCTTTGGCTTGATGTGCCCTAACTTTTGCCTAGGTCGCCCTTTGAGGGTTTTTGACCTAGCAGGCCTTTTATTTGATTGTGCCCTAACTTTTTCCTAGGCTGTTTTTGTGGGTTTTCGGCCTAGCAGGCTTTTTGCTTAATGTGCCCTAACTTTTTCCTAGGCCGCCGTTTGAGGGTTTTCGACCTAGCGGGCCTTTTATTTGATTGTGCCCTAACTTTTGCCTAGGCCGTCTTTGTGGGTTTTCGGTCTAGCGGGCTCTTGTCTTGATCCTGATTTTTCCTGAATTGTTTTTGGAATCCAACAAGACCTTTTTTGATCATGCCTTTGTTGATTTAATCTTTTGAACTTTAACCCTACTTTTTCCTGGATTATTTCTTGACTTTTAATCCAGCAGGTTTCTCTTCTTGAATTTTTGGATTTTGACCTTGATTTTCCCTGGACTATTTTTTATTTTAATACAGCGGGTTTTTCTTCTTTTTCTTGAATTTTATGTAGTCAAATATTGGTCTTGCCGGGATCATTTTGGCTTCCAATTCACCGGATCTTACTTTGCATCCCTAATTTTTCCTGGATTTGAACTTGGTTCCAGCGGGATATTTTGACAAGACATTTTCTTGATTTTAGGATCACAATGGATGGTCTATTTGGAATCCCTGGTTGAATTCTACTTTATTCTGCTTCCTCATTCGGTTTTGTCTTTGAGCTTGATTAATCAGATGTTCAAGATTATTTATTACAAAGACCGGCATTGTCACCCATCAAGTATTTATTGTTTAGGTATAGGAATAAGTGAGGTTGAATGATGAAAGGAATGGTAAATTTTAAAAGTAAAGCCAACAATGTGAGGCACGTGCCTAAGAAACATGAAAAATGTAATTTTTGTATTTATTTACAAAAGATTGACTTTGAAAAGTATGACAATTTTTGATGAGTATGAAAATCAATCTCAATTTGTACAAAGGCAACTCATTGTGCTTCTCCCATCTCTTAGCTAGTTGATGAGCTCTCGTGATTCAACACAATGGATTACTTTCTCAGGAGCAAGCTCTCCCAAAATCTAGCCACTTTGCATCAATCAAGTTTTGTACCTTCTCTTCAATGCCAGGAAATCCTTCCGGAATGACCAATCAACCCTGCATGGTAATCACATTTGGTGTTTGCATCATACCATTTAGGAAATGGTGGTTCTAGAGGCTTTAGAGGATAAGGAGTGACCAATGAGTTTTGGAATTAGGCGCCGTAGCAGCTTAAGTATGAGATCGGAATAGGGGGCGAATTGGACAGTTTCTTTCTCCTTTTTCTGCCTTGATTAGATTTTGGCTTGTGGTTTGTGTTTGGGCCGTATATGGTGTTGGTCGGACTTGCATGTTGGATAATTGTAAGTTGGAGGGTGTGGTGTTGGTATGTAGTATGATGTAAGGATATGGTGTATAAGATGTATATGGTGGTGGTTGGAAGCTAGTCGGACCATAGTATGCCACCTGAGGAGTGTATTGGCCTTGACCAGAAGCCATGTTGTAGGTCTCGCCTGTCTTCTTCTTAGATCCGGCGGAAGCGTTGACTGCGCCTGTAGGTTTGTGCACAATCTTCCCACGGCGCATGCCACCTTCGATCCTTTCTCCAATGATGACGACATCGAGAAGCTAGCGGTCATACTATTGATCATCTTCTCATAGAAAGGATCTAGGAGTGCGTTGAAGAACATGTCGACCAGCTCTTTCTCGGATAATGGAGGTTGTACTTGAGCGGCTAACTCCCTCCATCTTTGAGCATATTGCTTGAAGGTCTCGTCTTCCTTTTTGGCCATATTTTGGAGTTGGGTTCGGTCCGGAGCCATCTCCACATTATACTAGTACTGTTTTGAGGAAGGCCTCACCGCATCCTTCCATGAACGGATATGTGTCCGCTCTAACCGAGTATACCCGGGGCAGCTACTCAAGTTAGTTGTCTTGAAAGAAATGGACAAGCAAGCTTTATCGTCATGGATACAGGGAGACATCTTCCAAAGAGATGGTACAAGTGACTCTTTGACAGCTAGTTCCTTGATATTTTTCGAATTTGGGAACCTTGAATTTAGGAGGACGACCATGTCCTGGAACCAAACACAGATGGATGCTTCTCTGCCTTATAAGAATTTCCCTCGATTGCCTTGATTCTTTCCTCTAGGGCTTTCCACTTTTTAAATCCTCATTCGAAGGATGGCTTAGGTATTCTCCTTCCGGTGTGTGATGAGGCTGAGAAGATGGTATGTATATAGGGTGAGGCTTGGGTGAACATAGGATTCATTCCCCCAACGGCTAGTTGGTAAGATTGTGAAGTGGTGTTTGGAATGGTATAAGGATTTCCTCGTGATGCTGAAGGTGTATTTTGTGTTTGGGCTTGTGCTTGCTTGGTTGGAACAGGGTGCATGCCCATGAGGATACCTATAATGAACTCCTTCTGGTGTGAGGCGTGTTAATGGTGAGGGATTTTGTGGATCAAGCTAGAAGGATATAACGGGTCATTGGTTCTCCTATGACGTCCTTTTATCCTTTCTTCACAATTGGATGGCCTCCATTAGCTTGGCCATCTCTGTTTCTTCAATGTTTTGACTCCTTTCACCTCGTTTTTGCCCTCCAGCTCATCCATGATTCTCAATCGTGGATCTGTTCTATATGATGTTATAAGTTGTTTTTCTCCAATTTTTCTCTGAATTTAAAAATTAGGTTTTTGAGAAACAATTTTAATGCAAAATCATGAATGATAAACATGTGAGTGCTTTAATGAGTACGTAAATGAAAAGGTAAGAAATGATTTTTTGAAATCTCTTTTTTTCGATGATAAATTTCATAATCTAATCAATCTAATGTCAACCTACGCACAAATAATTTTAAGAAGTTTTAAATTTGACTGCTTTCAAAATAATCGAGTTGCTGCTTTCTTATTTTTTTAGCAATTTTATGATTTTATGAATTTTGGTGCTTTTTATTTTTCTAGAAAACCTTTGGTTTTGTTTGAAAATATTTTTGCCAAAATTTTTATAAAGAAGCATTTTTTTGGTTTTCAAAATTTCATTTTCTCAACTTTTGAATCTTTTTATATTTTCAATATTTTCAAAAAATTACTTTATAACTTTCCTAAGAATTTTCTCATTCTATTTTTATTTTCCTTTATTTTTATACTTTTTATTTTATTTTTTTTTTTTTTTCATACAATTTTCCTTGGTTTTCTTTTTTGATTTCTTGTATTTCCCCAATTTCGTATTTCAACTCCCTTTACCACTTCGATTCGAATGCTCGTGAGCATCATGTGAGTCTTGTATCTTGAAAGGGGTGTGTGCCCTCCTTGCTTCCTATGTGGGTCACCTGTTCTAAGGATCTATGACCTTTAATGTATGAACCTCTCATAAAGTGGTTTGTAATCCTGAGGTATAAGAGGTTACTAGAGCCAAGTTCCAGTCTGTAATGCTTGCCACAACAGCAGAAAAAGCTACCAGTTGTAGGGCATTACAAATAGGACGCACTCTAACTGGGATTTTTTTGTGATAGTCAAACAAGACGTAAGCCCAAAGTGACACCACTAGATCCCTTTATCCTAGGCTGCACTCAGACCCGAGTATAGGGCCCTACTCATGATGAATGCATTAATGTAATGTGTGGAGGCACACAAATATTTGGGATACTTGCAATTGGGGAAATCGCACAGATATATATAGCAATTATTGTTTGTCTACCCTAAGGTTATACAGAGAATAAACAGACGAACAACAAATAGATAAACAAACAAATAAATCATGCAAATAAGCGGGAAAGGGATCAATATGACACACTCAATTGAACGGGATTGACTCACTAAAGTCCCCAGTGGAGTCGCCATCTGTCGCAATCGTAATTACGACGAGACGAAAAACTCGCAAAAATTTAAAAAGAATTTTATTTGATAAAGTGGAGTCGCCACCAAATTTTTATTTGAGAGAAAAAGATTTGGAAAATCCCTAACTTGAGGAAGAAATTTAGGTTTGGGAGTCGGTTACGAGTGGGGAAGGTGTTAGGCACCCCACTTTCCCGTTCTGGAGAACAGTACCCTTAAACTGAGTGTGTGATTTTTTGAAAACTTTTTGATCCCTTTAATTAGAGTGAAAATAAATAGATTGATGGAAGATGGCCTGACAGGACTTGATCCTGCTCCTACGTATTCCCTTGTGCAATGGGAAACTCAAGGCTTACGTAGTTCTGGTTTGAAGGCTTGACCTTCGGAGGTGTTTGAAAAAATGAGTAGAGTATTTTGAAAATATTTTGAAGAAAATCCTTAGTCCACATATGCACAAGATCCAAGACAACTACGGTTGCACTAGGACCTATACGAATCCCTAAACATCGAACAGCAGAAAAAGCTACCAGTTCGTGCTTAGCGTTCATCGTGTGAGACTAGGGATTCCAAAAGGAAGTTTTTTCTTGAAATTATTTATAAACGGATTCTTAGTCCACATACGCACAGGGTCCAAGACAACTACGGCTGCACTGGGACCCATACGAATTCCTAAACATCGAACAACAGAAAAAGCTACCAATTCATGTTCATCGCGTGAGACTAGGAATTCCAAAATGGAGTTTGATTTAAAAGGGAAGGGAGAAAATAATTGGGCTTGACCCTACTCAAGAAAAAAATTGGATTTTGCATCCTAAAATTGAGAAAGTTGAGAAT
Source organism: Canavalia ensiformis (assembly GCA_026541065.1). NCBI lineage: Eukaryota > Viridiplantae > Streptophyta > Magnoliopsida > Fabales > Fabaceae > Canavalia > Canavalia ensiformis. The sequence goes on from JAMKYM010001006.1 coordinate 223,659, forward strand.
TTGAACTTGGCTTGAACTAAAACACTTGATTTAAAAAGAATTTGGACTCAACTTAACTGAGATGAACTTGCCATTTGGGTTTAAAAGAATTAACTTTGATTTAAATGAGATAAACTTATTTTGATTGAACTTGATTTGAACTTTAAAAAGAAATTAATTTGACTTTTGAAGAAAAGAGGAATTTAATCTGACTTTTGAAGAAAAAAACATTTGACTTTAATTTGAAGAAAAAGAACTTAATCTGACTTTTGAAAGAAAAAAGAATTTAATCTGACTTTTGAAGAATTGAATTTGACTTTAATTTGAAGAAAAAGAATATGGTTTTAATTTAAAGAATTGAATTTGAAGAGAAAACGAATTGGGGAAGGATATTTTCGTATTGTAAACAGCATGGTTGATCTTTGAAATTAGGAATGTGGTGCGGCCACATTTCACGTGCTGGGCCCATGTATGCTCAAGGGAGTGCATGTCGCATATCACAAAGAAAAGGCCCGAATGTACGACACTAGAATTATAAAAAATGCATGGTCGTCATACACGGGAGTCAAATCCAAGTCCTGGAGGTTATGTGCAGGGAGCTCACCACTTGAGCTGGGTGATCGATTGATAATAGCACTCCTTAACTTAATTAAAAATGAGAGAAGGCGGAATTAGCAAGATAACCATCACGTGACTCCTTTGAAGGTCATGGGAGCGATTATGAGCATGATGATGAATGATGACCATGATGATGAACCATGTACGATGTACGATGATGACCATGATGATGAACGATTATAAGCATGATGATGAATGATGATAGTGATGATGATGATGATGATGATGTTGAGGATGACAAATAAGATTGTAGATGATCATTATGATATTCAATGTGTCCATAATGAATGATGATACTGATGGCGTTGATGGCGATTGTGATGATGATGTTCAACAATGATGAGGATGATGATGATGTTGAGGATGACAAATAGGATTGATGATGATGATGATATTCAATGTGTCGAAAATGAATGATGATAGTGAGGGTGATGAATGCGATATGATGATGATGATGATGATGATGATGATGATGATAAATGATGATGAACATGATGATGAATGATGATAGCGATGATGATGATGATGATAATGATGTTGAGGATGACGAATAGGATTGATGGTGATTGTGATGATGATGAAGATGAACGATGATGATCTTGATGATGATGGTCGATCGATGATGATGAATGAATGATGATGATGATCGATCCGCATGGATGCGCTCATGATCATCGTCATCGTCATCATCATCATCGTCGCTGCCATCATCATTCACTGGCTTCTAACAGTCACCTTAAATCGGTATCGGTGATCCGTGAAGATAATGAACATCGCCAATGTTCAATGTAGCGCGTCAGTCGTAGTCATCAATGACAGTGAACGTGATCAGTGGCTTTGCAATGGGACTGCCGTCAAAGCCTCAGTGATACATGCATCAATCAACGTCAAACTGCATCAGTCGACCACTGAAAATCATACTAGTGTCAGTGACGTAAATCGATATTAGTGTGCACTTTAAACAATGGGTGATGTAAATCGCGTTGCATTGTCTGCAAGCTGCGTCATAGCGATCAGCGTTTACAGTTCACTATCATCATCATCAATATAGCAAGCTCATCATCATCAATACATCACTAACATCATCATTTATCATCAAGCTTATCATCGTTCATCATCCTCATCACCTCATCATCATCATAAACGTCAATCTCTAGAGCATTCTATCAACAAATCATCATTGTCATCCACAAAAAGCATCATCATCAATGTTTACCACGTAGTTCATTATCATTATCATCAAGATTATCACCATTATCACTATCATCATCATCACTTTTATCATTCATCACCATGCTCATTATCGCTCATCATCATGCTTATCATTGTTCATCATGCTATCTTCATAAATCATCATCATCCACAAAAATCATCACATCAACGTTCATCATACTTCATCATCATCACTCACTCATCATACTCGATCATCATTCATCATCGCTGAGCATCATCATCATCAAGATCATCATCGCTTCATCTTCATCATCCATCACAATCACCATCAATCCTATTCAGTCATGCTCAACATCATTATCATCATCATCATCGCTATCATCATTCATCATCATGTTCCATCATCATTTACTCATCATCATCATCATTCATCACGTCATCATCACGATCGCTGCTCATCACCTCTCACTATCATCATTCATTTTCGACACATTGAATATCACCATCATCATCAGTCTCTATTTGTCATCCTCAACATCATCATCAACCTCTCATCATTGTTGAACATCATCACAATTTGCTTACCATCACCATGAACAATGACAGCGAACTCATGTGCGTATTACATGGGCGTGATCATGAATGATGATAGCAATGATGATGATGATGATCTTCATGATGATAGGATGACGACTAGGATTGATGGTGATGAGGATGATTGTGATAACGTAATAACGGCGAGGCAGCGGACTGAAAAATCTTTGATCTAATGTGGATCCGCCGCCAAATTTTATTTTAAGGGAAAATATTTGGAAAACCCCGGTCCCGAGGGAAGAAATTCTAGGTTCCGGAAGTCGATTCCCGAGTGGGGGCAAGGTATTAGGCACTCCTGCTCGGTGACTCCACAAGAGCGGTACGCTAAGTAAACTGTATGTGTGATATTTTGAAAACTATTTTAATCCCTTAAAATAGAATAGAAAATAAATAGGTTTATGGAAAATAGCTCCAGTAGCGGGACTTACGATCCCGCTCTCCTGCGACATTCCCCGGTGCAATGGGAAGCTGAAGGCTACGTAGTTCTAGTTAAGAGACTTGATCGCTAAAAGACTACTTGAGGTCATTTTTAGGTACGTTAAAAACGCAGGCAGCTTTTAGGCGAATTTATCGAAAATGGTGGCTTTGAGAGGGAGTACACTTGCCGAGATCCCAAATCGAGTCGTAAGCTCACGATGCCATGATCCCGCGCGAATTAAAAAGCACGAAGGTTCGAGAGAGAACGTCATCCGGCTTGACTAGGAATCCGTTGCGAATTTCTTAGAAGCTTTCAAAAATGCAGAGCGTTTTTTACAGGATTTTATTGAAAATGGTGGTTGTCGCAATTCGTCTCGCAAGATCCCAAGTCGTTGTAAGCCGTATTTGGATCCCACACAAGTTCTAAAACTCACAGAGACGGCAGAGCTTACTGCGTATCATGCGTCAGAATCCGATTGCATGAATTTGGAAAGTTTAAAAAACAGACATTTTTATAGGATTTTGGCTGAAGCCGTGCTTTGCAGAAATTCACCTCGTCAGTAAGATCCCCAAATCATCGTAGGCGTATTTGCTTGGATCCCGTACGAATTAAAGCACGAGATGGTAGAGAGACGCTACTCGCTCGGCGTTAGACCAAGTGTACCTACATGTTAGCAAAATTTAAAAAATAATGGAGAGCGAATATGAACTTCGAAAACTCGAGCAGCTAAGTGAGAAAAGTGCTTGAATAAAAGGTTGGATTTAACCTCCATTGATGTTCCTTGTTCAATTGTCTCCAATCCAGCTTGAGTCTATAAGGTCCAGAGAGTAAGAGATATGTAATTTTTTAATTTTGATTCAAAGAAGCAAACAACCCAACTCTCTTGGGTTTTAATGACTTAATCATGCATGTACTTAAAGCTAGACTTAGCATATAGGATGCATGCATATGGTCATGCACTCTTCAGGGAATTTTTTTCAAATGAGGACATACAAACACAAACAAATCCAGAAAGAAATACATATAGGAAGGATCAACACATGAAAAATAATGACCGAAACTAAAGGTTAAATGAAAAGATCTACAAAAAAAAAAAAAAAAAAAGAAAGAACTTCAAAAGAGGCACAAGCAGATTTCAGTTCGGAAATTTTGAATTCAAATTCAAAATTTTTCAAAAAATATTTTTTCTCAGAGATCTAAGCGTCAAACCTATAAATTGAATATATATGAATCATAGGAATCAAACAAAACAAGTTTGACAAAAATCAGACCAGAAATGAGCAAAAGTTATGCACAAATCTCCCCACAAGATAAGTTTCACATTTGCACCGAGATGAACAAACATGTTTCGATGAAATTCGGCCATAACAACTTCATTTTCAGATCCAAATTAGACAAATGAAACCATTTCCAGAAACTCGAAAGAAAGACAAAGAGAAATCAATAAAAATCCCGAAAATCTGAGATCATTCGACCGATCAAAAATGAAAACAAGAAGCAGAGACGAGGAATGAACTCAAAAATTTTGCGCCAAAATTTGAAGTGGAAATCTCAGAAAGTTGCAAAATCCTTTCTGGTGAATATAATAAATTAAAACCAAAAAATTGAAATATATAGATCATGGGAATAAGAAGAAAAAACAAATTTGACAAAAATCAGACCAGAAATGAGCAAAGGCATGCAAAAATCAAACAAGCTAGGTTCATTTTACATCGGTGAAGCACATCCTTCAGTAATCGTGGTCATAGAGACTTCATTTCAGATCCAAATTAGACAAATAATAATGACTCCAGAAACTACAGAGAATGACGAAGAGAAGGCAAGAAAAATCACTGAAATCGGAGATCACTTAGGAGCTCAAATCAAAATGAAATGGAAGCGTCAGCAAGCGAAGATGAACCGTAACACGAGAAGACGCCAAGGAAAATTAAACGAAATAGAAGCAAGATCTAACTCTCCATTGATGTTCTTCAATGCCACTTGATAGCATCTTGGAAGGTGATGAATAAGCTGGTTCCATGGAGGCCAAGAAGGTGCTCAATTAGATGTAGAATTCCAAGAGTCTCTTTTTGGCGCTCCTCCTAGAAAAAAATCTAAAGCCTCCCCTATACCAAATGACTCCAAAGTGCTCCTCTCTCTCCCTCCTTATAAATTGTGCAATTTTTTTTATAAATCCAGAATCCTCCCTTTGAACTAAATGAAGGTCCCTATTTATAG